>JAIEZT010000105.1:27500-35000 GCA_019594935.1 Periophthalmus modestus | reverse complement strand
GCCGGGCGACGTCTGAGCCGGCATCTCGTAAGTTTCATTCGCACTCATCATTGTATGAGGTAAGCGGTAGCTTGAAGTGGTCTTTATCCCCCCCCAAAAAAAAAAAAGGGGATAAAGACCACCCGCGCGAGGGTGAGGAGGAGATTTTTTTTTTTTTTTTTTTTTTTATATATATATATGTGTGTGTGTGTATATATATATATATATATATATATATATATATATATATATATATATATATATATATATATATATATATATATATATATATATATATATATATATATGCATTATTCTGTGTTACAATACTTTTACTCATAATTCTCATAATAATTTGAAGTTGTGAAGGAGAGTGGAGTCCACTTCACATGTGAACGTGGGCGGGCAGTGCTGTAACCTGCAGATACAGGACACATTCAAGTTTTTCTCATTCTCAGTATATGGACAGGCCTTATGTGAACGCTCAGAACCTGCAGAAGTCACTCCCTCTAAGTTTTAATTGACTGGATTTCAGCACTGGAACCCACTACAACTGGCAACCCACGTGTAGTGGTTTTGTAATGAATAACATTTGATCTGAACATGTTTATGTCTCTAAAACTGTGCGGTTATTTAAATGAAGCTGAAGTATGAGCCTGGTGACTCCACTGGTGTATTGTGTCTTGGATGTGTCTGACAGTGTGTGATGTGATGGAGCAGATATGTGGAACGCTCATGTGACTCCGGGACGCCCCTCTCACATGTGTCTCCATAAATCAGGGTGCCCTCCCCCCTTCATCCCGCTCTCCCTGCCCTCTCTTCCTTTCCTTCTCTGTACCCTGCTCCCATCTTCTTTACTCCCTCTCTTCCTGTTCTTCTCTCTCTCTCTCTGCCCCCTCTTCCTTTCCTTCTTTCTCTCTGCTTCTCCCTCTCTTTCCATCTCTCTCTCTCCCCCTCTCTCGGCCCTCTCCTCCTCTCTGCCCCCCACTCCACTCTCTCCTCACCCCTCTGTCGTGATGTAGTCTGAAAGAGGCTGTTGCTTTCCATCACTGTGCATTAGACGCGCTGTGCATGTGAACCACTGTGTTATGTCCAGGATTCTGTTCAAATTCACCTTAAACTCAAACAGAGGAGAGTCTGTCACCATAATCACTGCACTTTCATTATAGGCCTATATAAAAACCTTACCCTAACAATAGATTTTGGAGCTCAATTAGAGTGACCACATTCTCAAAATTAAAAAGTGGCACACACAGGGTTGGGGTGGTTAGGAATAATAAAACTGAAGAGGCACAGAGAAAGTGTGTGTCGTGATGGGTGGCAGGGTGGACTTTGTTGGGGAGGATGAGGAGTCTGACCATCCTCAACAACAGCAGACACCCGCTGCACGAGACAGTGTCAGCTCAGAGCAGCAGCCACAGCACCAGGTTCTCTCTGTAGAACTGAGAGGTTCAGGAGAGCGTTCATCCTGCTGCTATAAGACTCTATAACAGCTCGTGTTAATCTATCTGTCTATCTGTCTATCTATCTATCTGTCTATCTATCTATCTATCTATCTATCTATCTATCTATCTATCTATCTATCTATCTATCTATCTATCTATCTATCTATCTATCTATCTATCTATCTATCTATCTATCTATCTATCTATCTATCTGTCTGTGTCTGTCTGTCTGTCTGTCTATCTATCTATGTATCAGTTCATTTTACAGTTGGTTAGAGTTCATTTTACAGTTGGTTACAGTTCATTTTACAGTTGGTTACAGTTCATTTTACAGGTGGTTCCACTTCATTTTACAGTTGGTTACAGTTCATTTTACAGTTGGTTACACTTCATTTTACAGTTGGTTACAGTTCATTTTACAGTTGGTTACAGTTCATTTTACAGTTGGTTACACTTCATTTTACAGTTGGTTACAGTTCATTTTACAGTTGGTTACACTTCATTTTACAGTTGGTTCCACTTCATTTTACAGTTGGTTACAGTTCATTTTACAGTTGGTTACAGTTCATTTTACAGTTGGTTACAGTTCATTTTACAGTTGGTTGCAGTTCATTTTACAGTTGGTTACAGTTTTTTTTACAGTTGGTTACACTTCATTTTACAGTTGGTTACAGTTCATTTTACAGTTGGTTACAGTTTTTTTTACAGTTGGTTACACTTCATTTTACAGTTGGTTACACTTCATTTTACAGTTGGTTACAGTTCATTTTACAGTTGGTTACAGTTCATTTTACAGTTGGTTACACTTCATTTTACAGTTGGTTGCAGTTCATTTTACAGTTGGTTACACTTCATTTTACAGTTGGTTGCAGTTCATTTTACAGTTGGTTACAGTTCATTTTACAGTTGGTTACAGTTCATTTTACAGTTGGTTACACTTCATTTTACAGTTGGTTACAGTTTCATTTTACAGTTGGTTACAGTTCATTTTACAGTTGGTTACAGTTCATTTTACAGTTGGTTACACGTTCATTTTACAGTTGGTTGCAGTTTACAGTTTACAGTTTTTACAGTTGGTTACAGTTCATTTTACAGTGGTTACAGTTCATTTTACAGTTGGTTACAGTTCATTTTACAGTTGGTTACAGTTCATTTACAGTTGGTTACACTTCATTTTACAGTTGGTTACAGTTCATTTTACAGTGGTTACAGTTCATTTTACAGTTGGTTACAGTTCATTTTACAGTTGGTTACACGTCATTTTACAGTTTGGTTACAGTTCATTTTACAGTTGTTACAGTTCATTTTACAGTTGGTTACAGTTCATTTTTACAGTTGGTTACACGTCATTTTACAGTTGGTTGCACGTCATTTTACAGTTGGTTGCAGTTCATTTTACAGTTGGTTACAGTTCATTTTACAGTTGGTTTGCAGTTCATTTTACAGTTGGTTACACGTCATTTTACAGTTGGTTGCAGTTCATTTTACAGTTGGTTACACTTCATTTTACAGTTGGTTACAGTTCATTTTACAGTTGTTACAGTTCATTTTACAGTTGGTTACAGTTCATTTTACAGTTGGTTACAGTTCATTTTACAGTTGGTTTTACACTTCATTTTTACAGTTTTACAGTTCATTTTACAGTTGGTTACAGTTCATTTTACAGTTGGTTACAGTCATTTTACAGGTGGTTACACGTCATTTTACAGTTGGTTACAGTTCATTTTACAGTTGGTTACAGTTCATTTTACAGTTGGTTACAGTTCATTTACAGTTGGTTACACGTTTTTACAGTTGGTTGCAGTTCATTTTACAGTTGGTTACACGTCATTTTACAGTTGGTTGCAGTTCATTTTACAGTTGGTTACACTTCATTTTACAGTTGGTTACAGTTCATTTTACAGTTGGTTACACTTCATTTTACAGTTAGTTACAGTTCATTTTACAGTTGGTTACAGTTCATTTTACAGTTGGTTACAGTTCATTTTACAGGTGGTTACACGTCATTTTACAGTTGGTTGCAGTTCATTTTACAGTTGGTTACACTTCATTTTACAGTTGGTTACAGTTCATTTTACAGTTGGTTGCAGTTCATTTTACAGTTGGTTACACGTCATTTTACAGTTGGTTGCAGTTCATTTTACAGTTGGTTACACTTCATTTTACAGTTGGTTACAGTTCATTTTACAGTTGGTTGCAGTTCATTTTACAGTTGGTTACACTTCATTTTACAGTTGGTTGCAGTTCATTTTACAGTTGGTTACACTTCATTTTACAGTTGGTTGCAGTTCATTTTACAGTTGGTTACAGTTCATTTTACAGTTGGTTACACTTCATTTTACAGTTAGTTACAGTTCATTTTACAGTTGGTTACAGTTCATTTTACAGTTGGTTACAGTTCATTTTACAGGTGGTTACACGTCATTTTACAGTTGGTTGCAGTTCATTTTACAGTTGGTTACACTTCATTTTACAGTTGGTTACAGTTCATTTTACAGTTGGTTGCAGTTCATTTTACAGTTGGTTACACGTCATTTTACAGTTGGTTGCAGTTCATTTTACAGTTGGTTACACTTCATTTTACAGTTGGTTACAGTTCATTTTACAGTTGGTGGGGATCAAATGCGTCAAAAATTGGTACATGTCCTGTGTACAACTGGGACAAACCAACGATTTTAGATAAATCCACTGGGACAGGGGACAAAGGGTTCAAAACTGGGACTGTCCTGAGTAAATGTGGTCACCCTATGCTCAGTACTTATAGTGTGTCAGCTCTGTGCACGACGGCGCCCGACATGTTAGTGTCACTACTTCCTGTCAAGTTGTCTCTCTACGAGGTTTTTGTCTCGCTAAAATGAATAAATATTTAAAGCTGAGACAGTGGACAGTGACTTGAGGGTGCATGTTAAAGACTAGACAAATGAGGTGTTCAATGCTAACGCTGATGCTAAATTTGAGGCATAACAAAAATATGCACACTGGAATAATCTATATATTTTTAAAAATCGAGTAGCCTTTACATTAATGTGTTCAATATTTATTTTATATTTTATGCTTTTAATAAAAGGTAGTATTAGCTTTTAGACACAGTGAGATAGCCAGCATGCTGCAGAGTCCATTTCTTTCCAATCGTTCAAATAGATTTTTGTAATTTTTTTGTAAAATATGTCAAATATGAGCTCTAGAGATTAAAACTTCATTCCTTCTGCTCTTTATGTGTTGCAGCTCCTTTAATGATAGGGTCTATTTAAAAACGCCTTTTTATCTTGCTTTGTGCCAGTGAAATGAAATAGTTTCAATATGACGTTTCATTGCCACATTTCAGCGATATATCTGCTTCACACTGTGTAGTTGTGACTGTCCTGATGTCCAGACTTGACCTGTCCTTGAATGGAGTGACTTAAGTCTTTGTGTCCTCAGATACCGCATCCCCCGGTGGTAGGCGGAGCTTCCCTCCCTCCTTCTGGGACAGTAACTACCCCTCCCCCCAGAGCCGGCCACACTGCGATCCCACCCCCTCGTACTCTGTGGACCCGTACGCCTCAGGACTGCACCCGAGCCTGTCCCACCCGCACGCACACCCGCACGCCCACCCGCACCCTCCGGAGAGCTGGGGCTACGCTCAGCCTCAGTACGGACCCCCGAGACCCCTGCACGAACTCTACTCCCCGTCGGCCCTGGAGCCGCACTACGGGCCCCTGCTGATGCCCGCCGTGAGGCCGCCGCACCTGCCCGCCATGCCCGGCCACTACGAGGTCAGCAAACTGGAGCCGCCCGGCACCTGGCCCGGCCTCCTGCCCACGGGAGAGGTGGGCCAGAGCCTGGCCCTCAACATGGACACAGGTGAGAGCCCTGGCGTATACTTCTATATACATAATTATATATACACATACTTCTATAGACACAATTATATATACACATACTTCTATAGACACAATTATATATACACACATACTTCTATATAAACAATTATATATACACATACTTCTATATACACAATTATATATGCACATACTTCTATATACACAAGCATATATACACACATACTTCTATATACACAATTATATATAGACATACTTCTATATACACACTTATATATATATACATACTTCTATATACATAATTATATATACACATACTTCTATAGACACAATTATATATACACACATACTTCTATATAAACAATTATATATATACATACTTCTATATACACAATTATATATACACACATACTTCTATATAAACAATTATATATACACATACTTCTATATACACAATTATATATACACATACACATACTTCTATATAAACAATTAAATATACACATACTTCTATATACATAATTATATATACACATGCTTCTATATACACAATTATATATACACATACTTCTATATACACACTTATATATACACATACTTCTATATACACAATTATATATATATACATACTTCTATATACACAATTATATATACACACATACTTCTCTATACATAACTATATATACACATGCTTCACACTGTGGCGGGGGCGACAGTGGCTCAGTGGTTAGAGCATTGGTCTCCCAACCCGAAGGTCTGAGGATCGAGTCCAGCTCGGACCAAGTTCTGTCGTTGTGTCCTTATGTAAGACACTTCACCCACATTGCCTAGTATGAAAGTGGTGTGTGTGTGTGAATGATCGGTGGTGGTCGGAGGGGCCGATGGCGCAAACTGGCAGCCTCGCTTCCGTCAGTCTACCCCAGGGCAGCTGTGGCTACAATAGTAGTTTACCATCACCAAGTGTGGAGTGAACGAATAATGACTTCAGTGTAGCGCTTTGAGAGGCTTTGATAAAGCGCATTACAAATGTAAGGCATTATTATTATTATTATATACACACATACTTCTATATACACAATTATATACACATAATTACACTTCATACACATTCTATATACACAATATACACATATATATATATACATACTTCTATCACAATATATATACACATGCTTCTATATACACAATTATATACACATACTTCTATATACACAATTATATATACACATACTTCTATATACACAATTATATATACACATGCTTCTATATAAACAATTATATATACACACATACTTCTATATACACAATTATATATACACATACTTCTATATACACAATTATATATACACATGCTTCTATATAAACAATTATATATACACATACTTCTATATACACAATTAAATATACACATACTTCTATATACATAATTATATATACACATATACATAATTATATAAACACATACTTCTATATACACAATTAAATATACACATACTTCTATATAAACAATTATATATACACATACTTCTATATACACAATTATATATACACATACTTCTATATAAACAATTATATATACACATACTTCTATATACACAATTATATATACACATACTTCTATATACACAATTATATATACACATACTTCTAAATAAACAATTAAATATACACATACTTCTATATACACAATTATATATACACATACTTCTATATACACAATTATATATACACATACTTCTATATACACAATTATATACACATACTACTATATAAACAATTATATATACACATACTTCTATATACACAATTATATATACACATACTTCTATATACACAATTATATATACACATACTTCTATATACACAATTATACATACACATATTTCTATATACATTATTATGTATACACACATACTTCTATATACACAATTATATACACATACTTCTATATACACAATTACATATACACATACTTCTATATACACCATTATATATACACATACTTCTATATACACCATTATATATACACATACTTCTATATACATAATTATATATACACATACACAAACTTCTATATACACAATTATATATACACATACTTCTATATAATCAATTATATATATACACATACTTTATATACACTATTATATATACACATACTTCTTTATAAACAATTATATATACACATACTTCTATATAAACAATTATATATACACACATACTTCTATATAAACAATTATATATACACATACTTC
>JAIEZT010000105.1:20000-22500 GCA_019594935.1 Periophthalmus modestus | reverse complement strand
CTCTTTAATACCCCACAGAAGTAAATACGCCCTCTTTAATACCCCATAGAAGTAAATACCTCCTCTTTAATACCCCACAGAAGTAAATACGCCCTCTTTAATACCCCATAGAAGTAAATACCTCCTCTTTAATACCCCATAGAAGCAAATACCCCCTTTAATACCCCATAGAAGTAAAAATACGCCCTCTTTATACCCCATAGAAGTAAAAATACCTCCTCTTTAATACCCCATATAGAAGTAAATACGCCCTCTTTAATACCCCATAGAAGCAAATACCCCTTTTAATACCCCATAGAAGTAAATACGCCCTCTTTAATACCCCATAGAAGTAAATACCTCCTCTTTAATACCCCACAGAAGTAAATACCTCCTCTTTAATACCCCATAGAAGTAAATACCTCCTCTTTAATACCCCATAGAAGTAAATACCTCCTCTTTAATACCCCATAGAAGTAAATACGCCCTCTTTAATACCCCATAGAAGCAAATACCCCCTTTAATACCCCATAGAAGTAAATACGCCCTCTTTAATACCCCATAGAAGTAAATACCTCCTCTTTAATACCCCATAGAAGTAAATACCTCCTCTTTAATACCCCATAGAAGTAAATACCTCCTCTTTAATACCCCACAGAAGTAAATACCTCCTCTTTAATACCCCATAGAAGTAAATACCTCCTCTTTAATACCCCACAGAAGTAAATACCTCCTCGTTAATACCCCATAGAAGTAAATACCTCCTCTTTAATACCCCATAGAAGTAAATACCTCCTCTTTAATACCCCACAGAAGTAAATACGCCCTCTTTAATACCCCACAGAAGTAAATACCCCCTTTAATACCCCACAGAAGTAAATACCCCCTTTAATACCCCATAGAAGTAAATACGCCCTCTTTAATACCCCATAGAAGTAAATACCTCCTCTTTAATACCCCATAGAAGTAAATACCTCCTCTTTAATACCCCACAGAAGTAAATACCTCCTCGTTAATACCCCATAGAAGTAAATACCTCCTCTTTAATACCCCATAGAAGTAAATACCTCCTCTTTAATACCCCATAGAAGTAAATACCTCCTCGTTAATACCCCATAGAAGTAAATACCTCCTCTTTAATACCCCATAGAAGTAAATACCTCCTCTTTAATACCCCACAGAAGTAAATACGCCCTCTTTAATACCCCATAGAAGTAAATACCCCCTTTAATACCCCACAGAAGGCAAAGACACACTTACCTTAATTAGTCATTCAATCGTGAATCAGCATCATTGAAGTAAACAGTGCACTAAATATATTTGACCAAAGATATGGATGAATGGATGGATGAATGGATGGATGAGTAGATGGATGAATGGATGGATGAATGGATGGATGAGTGGATGGATAGATGAATAGATGGATGAATGGATGGATGAGTAGATGGATGGATGAATGGATGGATGGATAGATGAATAGATGGATGAATGGATGGATGGATGGATGTGGATGGATGAGTGGATGGATGAGTAGATGGATGAATGGATGGATGAGTAGATGGATGGATGAGTAGATGGATGAATGGATGGATGAGTTATGGATGGATGAGTGGATGATGAATGGATGGATGGATGAGTGGATGGATGAGTAGATGGATGGATGAGTGGATGGCTGAATGGATGGATGAGTAGATCGATGGATGAATGGATGGATGGATAGATGAACAGATGGATGAGTAGATGGATGAATGGATGGCTGATGGATGGATGAGTAGATGGATGGATGAATGGATGGATGGATAGATGGATGAGTACATGATGGATGAGTAGATGGTGATGATGGATGGATGGATGAATGGATGGATAGATGAATAGATGGATGAATGGATGGATGAGTAGATGGATGAATAGATGGATGAGTAGATGGATGGATGAATGGATGGATGGATGGATGAGTAGATGGATGGATGAATGGATGGATGAGTAGATGGATGAATGGATGGATGAATGGATGGATGAGTGGATGGATGAATGGACGGTTGGATGGATAGATGAATAGATGGATGAATAGATGGATGGATGGATGAATAGATGGATGAGTAGATGGATGAATGGATGGATAGATGAATAGATGGATGAGTAGATGGATGAATGGATGGATGAATGGATGGATGAGTAGATGGATGAATGGATGGATGAGTGGATGGATGGATGGATAGATGAATAGATGGATGAGTAGATGGATGAATGGATGGATGAATGGATGGATGGATAGATGAATAGATGGATGAATGGATGGATGAGTAGATGGATGAATAGATGGATGAGTGGATGGATGAGTAGATGGATGGATAGATGAATAGATGGATGAATGGATGGATGAATGGATGGATGGATAGATGAATAGATGGATGAATGGATGGATGAGTAGATGGATGAATAGATGGATGAATGGATGGATGAGTAGATGGATGGATGAGTAGATGGATGGATGGATGGATGGATGGATAGATGAATAGAT
>JAIEZT010000105.1:7500-15000 GCA_019594935.1 Periophthalmus modestus | reverse complement strand
TTTTAGTGGAAATATTCTATATAATCCTGGTATATTTCATTTGTGAAAATGTACAGAAGGTAAGCGGTTTGTGCATCTGTGGACAATGCGCCTTTCTCTCAAATGGCTGAAACAAAAGTTTGATTTTTTTGGCTTGTTCCACGCTTCAACCAATCAGATTCAAATACTCGTCATGATTTCCGCCTTTTCCCAGAGCCAGACAATGATAAATGTGATACATGAGTGTGGCATGAGCCAGGATAAGAAACATGGTCACATGGCTGAATGGAGAGCATTGCATTATATTATATTTTATAATAATATTATACATTATGCATTTATTAAATTAAGATTATTTAAGATTACTTTATTATTAAGTAAAAAAAAAATCAATCATTAAAAACTGGTGAAAATATAATTTAAGTGCTGTAAAGATGTATTAAGACACACATTTAATTTAAAGCCACAGTAACTTTTTCACCAAAAACAGTTTTTTTGTTTTGTTGTTTTTATTTCAATGAAAAACAGAAAAACATACATCCTCATTGTGGGTCGGCTTGCACCTCCAGAGACCCGACTCACTTGGTCTGGAGGACGGCCTCTTTCTGCTTGTTTCCATGTTATTACTTTGGCTGTAATCTACAGTATGTCATAAACGGGGCGACAGTGGCTCAGTGGTTGAGCGTTGTTCCCCCAACCCGAAGGTCAGAGGATCAAGTCCCGCTCGGACCAAGTTCTGTCCTTGTGTCCTTAGGCAAGACACTTCACCCACATTGCATGAAAGTGGTGTGTGTGTGTGAATGATCGGTGGTGGTCGGAGGGGCCGATGGCGCAAACCGGCAGCCTCGCTTCCATCAGTCTGCCTCAGGGCTGCTGTGGCTACAATAGTCTGTTTTTTGTTTAGTTTATTTTTAAGTCTATTAAATTATTTTAAACTATTTATCTATTATCTTGTCTTACTTCATGTACCATTTTCCTTCTGTTCTTAACTGTGCGGTGCAATACTGAAATTTCCCCACTGTGGGACTAATAAAGGCAAATCTTATTTATCTTATCTTATCTTATCTTATCTTATCTTATCTTATCTTATCTATCTTATCTTATCTATCTTATCTTATCTTATCTTATCTTATCTTATCTTATCTATCTTATCTTATCTTAATAGTACCTCACCATCTCCAAGTGTGGAGTGAATAACAACGATAGTGTCGAGCTTTGAGAGGCTTTGACCAGCCTGTGAAGCACATTATAAGTGTGAGGCTTTATTAACCGGGAGGAGGCCCCGGGGAAGACCCAGGACATGCTAGGGACTATGTCTCTCTGGCCTGGGAACACCTTGGGGTCCCATCGGAGGAGCTGGAGGAAGTGTCTGGGGTGTGGGGAAGTCTGGGAGTCCCTGCTTAGACTGCTGCCCCCGCGACCCGGCCCCGGATAAGCAGAAGAAAATGGATGGATGGATGGATGGATGGCTTTATTAAACTCATGCGCCATAGTTTTGTTTTGACTTTATATGTCCATGGACTCAGGTGATGTGCCACCTCCAGAAAGTTCCACACTGTGCCTTTAAGAGACACTTGCATTGTCCATACTCACATCACGCTGCCATATGATTGCCGTCACATGTACTATTACTGAAGTACGAGTTGACATACTGGCACCTAACCCAGCCCCAGATGTGCACATTTGTTACTTTGTCGTGAAGCGTCCTCTCTGGCTTTGTTGCTGCATTCACACTTTGGCACCTACGAAGTGGAGGGAGCTCTGAATGTGGAGCATGTGTAAGTGGAGCGTGGGTTGTCCCAGCTATGCCCTGCTATGCCCTGAATGTGCCCTGAATGTGCCCTGAATGTGCCCGCTATTGATCTGATAAGCAGGTCTGTGCCAGCGCAGGCCGCTCAGCCATGAGAGTCCCAGCATGCCCTGAGCCTCCGGGTTCTGCCCCGGGTTTAACATGTGGAGTTACTCTTGTCATTACTACTCTGCAGCCTGGAGTCTCACTCTCCACCCACCAGACCCATGTGAAGTGCACCTTTATGCAGTGATGGAAGAAGTACTCAATAATGTTACTTAAGTAAGAGTAGAAGCAGTTACTTTAGTTAAGTAAGAGCAAAAAACAAAACAAATAAAAACATAAATAACACACTCAACATCACATGAAAAAATCTATTGAAGTAAAACTTTTAAATAAAGATTTGTGTAGAATTTTGTTCAGTAGAAACAGCTGAATCGATTTTTTCCCCCCTAGTGATTTTTTGTTTGCTCAAACGATGAAGTTGATAAAATACTTGTATTATTGTATGAGAGCTGCTGAAGGGCTGAGGTTTATTTTTGAAGTTTTGCGTCCTGAATGTAGAAAGTACAGACACCTGCTCTCAAATGTTGTAAAATAAAAGTAAAAGTATCAGCTTACAAATGTACTCGAGTAATGTACAGATACCTTTACTATTTTCACTTTGTTACACTCCACCACCACAGTTATAATTGAGGGAAAAAACGTGGAGAATAAAAGTACAGAAATACAGGAGGTATCGTTGAATCTTATACATAAAATCACATAAAACTCCATCCAAAATGCACGGACAGGTTTCGAGGAGGCCATTTTCTGACAGATTAAACCTTAATTTAACAAAATAATTATTGTGTAATTTAGACAAGTTTTGGCCCTTGGTCAACAATTGTGAACACTGTGGTTGCTAGGTAACACGTGTCCAACCAGGAAGTAAAATAAACTTCACCAGAATAAAAAAAAACAAACAGACAAGACTTACATAATTATGTTAACCATGTTTTTGTGAAAAAGTGTCCTGTCATATGAAGTTTAAATGCTCTCAAACGTCACATGAAGAGCAGCAAATAAACCAAACGCGACACAGCACATGAGCCGAACGCTTAGATGAGATATCTTTTATTAAAAATGACTTGTAAATAGAAGACTGAGTTTTGTTCTATTTTATATGTTTACTTCAAATAAAGGCATAAAATCACATTTAACAGATCAAGATGTTCTTTTATTCATTCTCAGAGAACATTTGGAGAGATATTGTTTTTGAACTGTTGACAAATCCGACCAAACCACCAGATTATTCTGTCATTAGTGATTTGTTCATTATTCCTCAAAACAGGGCGCACATACTGAAATAAATGCTGTCATCTAGTGGTGAAGCTAAAACACTGCATAATAGAGTCACCTTGTACCTGCACTGTGAACAGTGACAGTTAGTAACACATTTTAGGCATTGACAGCCCAAATACGTCAAAATTATTGATTGAACTCAAAACATTTGGGGCATTTTTGACGTGACAGTGGTCAATCATTTAGGCTTCAATGTGTCTTTGTACTCAAAATGTTTGACTGGACTTAGAGCAGTGACGTGCGGCGAGGTTCATGAGGCACTGATGTCGTCACAGTCAGATTTACAAACATATAAACCAAGTGTCAGTACAAGAATAAAAAATCATTTCAAAACAAAACTTCCAAAGTCCGGATGAAATAGCTTTAATAGTATGATATAAAAATCAAGCTGGTTTTGTTTTTTATCCTTCTTCTGGTTCCCCCATTTTCAGTGGACTGAAGTAATTAAATTTCTTACCATTTCGTCCCATTGTGTTTGAAAAGAGCGAGTCTCTCGTCCCGTCGTCTGGAGCAAACCATTTAGCTCCTTTAGTGTTGGTCTCGACACCTTCTTCTGAAAACCTCATAAAATGTGCGAGAAGAGATTTTTTCTTGATTTCCAAAACACTGCTGGAGACAGTTAAGCTCAGAAGTACAGGAAGTAACATTTGTCAGATCATGCACCTATCAAAATTCAAGTTATTTTTTGTGGCTCCCAGAAGATTAAAAAATCTAAAAATATGGACTTGTTTTTTCAGAAATTAAAATTACCGAAAGTTAATTTGCAGGATAATGAGTTTCTCAATGCTGAAATCACAATTGAAGATGTTAAAAAATCACTCAACTCTTTAAAAAATGGAAAAGCTCGTGGCCCAGACAGTTTTCCTGCAGGTGTAGAAAACCTTTGTGGACATTTTTGCTCCTTCGTTAAGAAGAATGTTTCAGTCTGTGTCTGATGTGAAGAAACTGCCAACGACAATGCAGCGAATCCATTATTACATTAATACTTAAAGAAAATAAAGATCCTGAAAATCCTGCATCATACAGGCCATTATCCATTCAGAACACGGATTCAAAAATCCTAGCTAATATTTTAGCAATGCGCCTGAACAAAGTGATGCATAAATTAGTTTCCTGCGATCAAACTGGCTTTACCCTGACACGGCCGCTCCGGTGTACGACGGCCGCTCCGGCGTACGACGGCCGCCCCGGCGCACGCCGGCCGCCCCGGCGCACGCCGCCCCGGCGCACGCCGGCCGCCCCGGCGCACGCCGCCCCCGGCGCACGCCGGCCGCCCCGGCGCACGCCGGCCGCCCCGCGCACGCCGGCCGCCCCGGCGCACGGCGGCCGCCCCGGCGCCACTTTACAGTATGTAGCATATAAACATGAAAAGGCTGTGGTCGTTACACT
This sequence comes from Periophthalmus modestus, assembly GCA_019594935.1. Taxonomy (NCBI): domain Eukaryota; kingdom Metazoa; phylum Chordata; class Actinopteri; order Gobiiformes; family Gobiidae; genus Periophthalmus; species Periophthalmus modestus. The sequence continues at coordinate 10,499 of JAIEZT010000105.1, read as the reverse complement.
GGACGCAGAGAAAACCTTCGATCGTGTTGAATGGATGTATTTATTTAGAACACTTAAGGAATTTTCATTTAAAGAAAACTTTATCAGTTGGATTAAATTGCTTTATACGAATCCACAGGCTGGTCTGTTAATGAACGGAACAATGTCTGAAACATTCTTGCTGGAAAGAGGCACCAGACAAGAGTGTCCACTTTCTCCTCTTCTGTTTGACTTGATCATCGAGCCACTGGCTGAATGTTTAAGAATGAACAAAGATCAAGGGCATAGAAACAAATAACAGCTCTCACAAGATATCACTTTATGCTGATGATGTTCTTTTATTTCTGAACAACCCGACAGAGTCTATACCTTCACTTATTAGGACTATTGAGGAATTTAGCCAATTCTCAGGCTACAAAATGAATTATGAAAAATCATGAGCCCTTCCAGTTGGACATATGACAGTGTCACATGCTTTCATCCTTTTAAGGTAACTACAAATGGGTTTAAATATCTTGGCATATACTTTTCTACAGATCTAAATAAGTTAATTAAAAATAATCTTTTACCCGTAATTGCAAAGATCAAAACTGACCTCCTCAGATGGACGAATCTGTCATTATCTTTGATGGATCGGGGAGCAGTTATAAAAATGAATGTTCTTCCTCGCGTGCTGTATATAATACAAATGCTACATACATATATACCTTCTAAAATCTTCAAACAAATACATAGTGCTATAAGAACATTTTTGTGGAATAACAAGCGACCTAGAACGTCAAAAACTCCAGCTGCCCATCCAGAAAGGAGCTCTCGAGATTCCAAATGTCCAATTCTATCACTGGGCATCGCAATTAAAGTTTGTTACAGAGGGTTAAAAAAGGCCTATTCTGTTTCCTGACTTAGAAAGAATTGGCTCAGATACTGAACAGCTAGAATATTTTCCTTTTCTATGTTTTGAAAAAGTATGTGCTAATATTAAAAATAATTATATTCTTAAAAATATCTGCAAATCTCTTAGTGCTCTCCGTAAACTCTTTAGTATTGACAAATATTCATTTTCAGCACCTATTCGAACAATCCAGATTTTCAACTCACCTGTACTGATCCGGACTTTAGAGAATGGAGGGAAGCAGGTATCACAAAAATATCAGATCTATAAAGTCATTTCAACAATTAAAAAATGAATTTCATCTCCCACAAGCCCATTTCTTTCGATATTTGCAAATTAGAAGTTATGTCGTGAAAAACTTTTATCAATTTTGCCTCATGAAAGACTCTACAATGTCCTTGAAGGAAAGTTAGACTCTTTTGTTGAGGACTGGCTGCCTCTAAGTGACTTTTTAGGCCCAGAATGTCAGACAATAACACATATATATGAATAAAAGTAAACGGGCAGTAGATTTCCTGTGGTTTTGTGAATAATGTGAAGTGGACCAGATTATTGATATTTTATGTTATATAAGGCTCCTACTGATATGAAATTGTCCCCCTTGTGTGTTTCGGTGATATTTTTATTTATTTATTTTATTTTATTTTGTATTATTATTATTATTTTTTTCCCCAAATATACGTGTATGTGCATTTACATATAAATGCATGTACTTGTATGAATATGGGTGTATATGTATGCGTATATGTATATATGTATGTATGTATGTATGTATGTATGTATATATGTATATGTGTATGTATGTGTGTATATGTGTATATGTATGTATGTATATATGTATGTATATGTGTGTGTCCCTGTCTATATATGTGCACATTGTGTATATGCGTATGTACATGTGTATGTATATGTGTATGTATGTATGTATGTATGTATGTGTGTGTGTGTGTATGTATGTATATATGTATGTATGTATATATATGTATGTATGTATGTATGTATGTATGTATGTATGTATATATGTATGTATGAATATGTATGTATGTATATATGTATATGTGTATGTATGTGTGTATATGTGTATATGTATGTATGTATGTATGTATGTATGTATATATGTATATGTGTATGTATGTGTGTATATGTGTATATGTATATATGTATGTATGTATATATGTATGTATGAATATGTATGTATGTATGTATATGTGTGTGTCCCTGTCTATATATGTGCACATTGTGTATATGTGTATGTACATGTGTATGTATATGTGTATATATATATATATATATATATATATATGTAATATGTTCACGTATGTATATGTGTGTATGTATGTGTGTATATGTGTATATGTATGTATGTATGTATGTGTGTATGTGTGTGTGTGTAAATATATGTGTGTGCATATATGTATATATATTTTTCTTTTCTTTTCTATATTTGTGTTATTATTAGTAGGTATTTAGTTTTGTTATTGTGAAGTATCATGTAAATATATAGTTAAAAAAAAAAGAAGAAAAAAATTAACGGATTAAAAATAATAAAATAGTATGGATAAACTTGACTTGCTAAGTCTAAACTGTAATTTGCTGTCACTATTCTGTGGGAGATGCAAGAATCCTTGGGCTCATGAGCGCCCCCTAACGTGAGGCAGGGTAACTGCGTACCTCACCCGGGGCCTTTTCACAGCCTTAAAGCAGCAGCGTCACTGCTGAGCTGCAGCACAGTCAGAACATGTGAGGCACGAGCGGCCGGTGCCTTTAAATTAAAAGGAATTAAAATGTCAAAGTTAAATATAATAATAATAATAATAATGTCTTACACTTGTAATGCGCTTTACAGGCTGGTCAAAGCCTCTCAAAGCGCTACACTATCGTCATTATTCATTCACTCCACACTAGATAGTAAGCTACTATTGTAGCCACAGCTGCCCTGGGGCAGACAGACAAAAATAACTTTATAGTACCTTCATCAATCAATCATTGGATAAATATAACCATTTCATTTATTTTACTTCTGTGATGGCAGGTGAGAGGAAAGGAAAGTCCCGGCGACGACAACAGACCATGACTATGCCGTAGAAGTAGTTCAATTCAATTCAATTCAATTTATTTTTGTAGAGCC
>JAIEZT010000105.1:0-2500 GCA_019594935.1 Periophthalmus modestus | reverse complement strand
TCGGGTTCGGGTTAGGGTTCGGGTTCGGGTTCGGGTTCGGGTTCGTTCGGGTTCGGGTTCGGGTTCGGGTTCGGGTTCGGGTTCGGGTTTCGGGTTCGGGTTCGGGTTCGGGTTCGGGTTCGGGTTCGGGTTCGGGTTCGGGTTCGGGTTCGGGTTCGGGTTAGGGTTCGGGTTCGGGTCGGGTTCGGGTTTTCGGGTTCGGGTTCGGGTTCGGTTCGGGTTCGGGGGTTCGGGTTTCGGGTTCGGGTTCGGGTTCGGGTTCGGGTTCGGGTTTAGGGTTAGGGGGGTTCGGGTTCGGGGGGTTAGGGTTCGGGTTCGGGTTCGGGTTCGGTTAGTTTCGGTTTCGGGTTAGGGTTCGGTTCGGGTTCGGGTTCGGGTTCGGTTTCGGTTCGGGTTTCGGGTTCGGGTTCGGGTTAGGGTTAGGGTTCGGGTTCGGTTCGGGTTCGGGTTCGGGTTCGGTTAGGGTTAGGTTAGGGTTAGGGTTAGGGTTAGGGTTCGGGTTCGGGTTCGGGTTCGGGTTCGGGTTCGGGTTCGGGTTAGGGTTCGGGTTCGGGTTAGGGGTTCGGGTTAGGGTTCGGGTTCGGGTTCGGGTTCGGGTTCGGGTTCGGGTTCGGGTTCGGGTTCGGGTTCGGGTTCGGGTTTAGGTTTCGGGTTCGGGTTCGGGTTCGGGTTCGGGTTCGGGTTCGGTTCGGGTTCGGGTTCGGTTCGGGTTTCGGGTTCGGGTTCGGGTTCGGGTCGGGTTCGGTCGGGTTCGGGTTTCGGGTTCGGGTTTAGGGGTAGGGTTCGGGTTCGGTTAGGTTCGGGTTCGGGTTCGGGTTCGGGTTCGGGTTCGGGTTCGGGTTAGGGTTCGGGTTCGGGTTCGTTCGGGTTCGGGTTTCGGGTTCGGGTTAGGGTTCGGTTCGGGTTCGGGTTAGGTTTTGGGTTCGGGTTCGGGTTCGGGTTAGGGTTCGGGTTCGGGTTCGGGTTCGGGTTTTTCGGGTTCGGGTTCGGGTTCGGGTTCGGTTCGGGTTCGGGTTCGGGTTCGGGTTCGGGTTCGGGTTCGGGTTCGGGTTAGGGTTCGGGTTCGGGTTTCGGGTTCGGGTTAGGGTTCGGGTTCGGGTTCGGGTTCGGGTTCGGGGTTTGGGTCGGGTTCGGGTTCGGGTTTCGGTTAGTTTGGGTTCGGGTTAGGGTTAGGGTTCGGGTTCGGGGTTTCGGGTTCGGGTTCGGGTTAGGGTTAGGGGTCGGGTTCGTTCGGGTTCGGGGTTCGGGTTCGGGTTAGGTTCGGGTTAGGGTTAGGGTTCGGGTTCGGGTTCGGTTCGGGTTTCGGGTTAGGGTTCGGGTTAGGGTTAGGGTTAGGGTTAGGGTTTCGGGTTAGGGTTCGGGTTCGGGTTAGGGTTCGGGTTCGGGGTTCGGGTTCGGGTTTCGGGTTCGGGTCGGGTTAGGGTTCGGGTTTTGGTTCGGGTTCGGGTTAGGGTTCGGGTTCGGGTTAGGGTTAGGGTTCGGGTTTCGGGTTCGGGTTGGGTTCGGGTTCGGGTTAGGGTCGGGTTCGGGTTCGGTTCGGGTTAGGGTTCGGGTTAGGGTTCGGGTTTCGGGTTAGGGTTAGGGTTAGGGTTAGGGTTTCGGGTTAGGGTTAGGGTTCGGGTTTCGGTTCGGGTTCGGGGGTTCGGGTTCGGGTTAGGGTTCGGGTTCGGGTTAGGGTTCGGGTTCGGGTTCGGGTTAGGGTCGGGTCAGGGTCGGGTTCGGGTTAGGGTTAGGGTTCGGGTTCGGGTTCGGGTTCGGGTTCGGGTTCGGGTTCGGGTTCGGGTTCGGGTTAGGGTTAGGGTTAGGGTTCGGGTTCGGGTTCGGGTTAGGGTTCGGGTTCGGGTTAGGGTTCGGGTTCGGGTTAGGGTTAGGGTTCGGGTTCGGGTTCGGGTCGGGTTAGGGTTAGGGTTAGGGTTGGGTTCGGGTTAGGGTTAGGGTTAGGGTTAGGGTCGGGGTTAGGGTTAGGGTTAGGGTTCGGGTTAGGGTTAGGGTTTCAGGGTCGGGGTAGGGTTCGGGTTAGGGTTAGGGTTCGGGGGTTCGGGTTAGGGTTAGGGTTCGGGTTAGGGTTAGGGTTAGGGTTCGGGTTCGGGTTCGGGTTCGGGTTAGGGTTAGGGTTAGGGTAGGGTTAGGTTCGGGTTCGGGTTCGGGTTCGGGTTCGGGTTAGGGTCGGGTTCGGGTTCGGTTTAGGGTTAGGGTTCGGGTTAGGGTTAGGGTTAGGGTTCGGGTTAGGGTTAGGGTTAGGGTTCGGGTTAGGGTTAGGGTTAGGGTTCGGGTTAGGGTTCGGGTTAGGGGTTGGGTTAGGGTTAGGGTTAGGGTTAGGGGTTAGGGTTAGGGTTAGGGTTAGGGTTAGGGTTAGGGTTAGGGTTAGGGGTTTAGGGTTAGGTTTAGGGTTAGGGTTTAGGGTTAGGGTATAGGGTTAGGGTTAGGTTAGGGTTAGGGGTTAGGGTTAGGGGGTAGGGTTAGGGTTAGGGTTAGGTTAGGGTTAGGGTTAGGGGTAGGG
>JAIEZT010001049.1:0-23966 GCA_019594935.1 Periophthalmus modestus | reverse complement strand
ATGTAAAGTATAACTGGAGAACAGCAGTGATGAGACAGACCAAGTTGCAGGTGGATCTGTGCAGAGGCGAGCCCGCACAGTGAAGAATTCGTGTTTTTTAAAGAGGAGGTATTATGCACACATGACTTTTTTGCGCTTTCTGCCATGTTTAAACATTGTTGTTCATCAAAAAAATGTATAAAGAGGTTTTAGATGTCATCGGAAAACGTTGAGTAATTTGCTAATCGCTCCCAGGCTCTATTTGAACCGTCTTTGCTAGCAGTACAGTTCGTCCAATGCTACATCCACAAACAATATGTTTTCATAACTACAAAAATGCAGTCTGGAGTATTACAAACAGTACACTCCAAGCAGTAACTGACAAACCCTGATGTGATGTGCAGAGTAGTTCATTAGAGGAGATGAAGCGAATATGGTGTTGGGATAGTGCTCTGAAGGGGGGAGTGAGTCTTAGAGCAGGAAAACAAAAAGAGAGGGTTGAGAGTTAGAATGGCAAAAACGGAAATAAATTACACTTTAATTACGTTGTTTTTGGCGAATATCGAGTTTCAACTAATAAAAGGTAACATGGCCTGAAGTGGTAAGTGAGCGGCTCCTCCGGGTCTGGTTAAGCTGATTGTTATGCTATGAACACATGGACACACTCTGTATGTGACTGCTTACAAGAGGATGTATTTACAGGACCTGCGTGAAGCAAAAGTGTGACTCTTGTAGCTTGTGGGGAAGTGATGTTCTAGCTGTTACCTCCTCGAAACAACAGACCTGGAGTTGTGTTTGTGTCCCAGTCATAACAGGTTTAGAGTTTAAGAAAGGCGTATGTAGCTGTGTACATATCAAAAGCTCAAAATGCTCTGTTACCCACCTTGGGATGTCAATGAAGTGGAGGTTTTCAATGTTAACAAACTCCCTTTTACCTTACGTTCAGTCAGCATGCCATTGGCACAAAGCAGGGCTGAAAATTATCCAATAATGATTCTAGTGAAGGTGTATTGGAGTGTTAAATAACACAGTGGTAGCACTTGCTGTTTTCCCGAACATGACAAAGACTGGAAACAGCACGGTGTTTTCAGTTTTGAGGGAGAGAACTCAGCCACAAATCTGCAGGTTTTGTGTGGTTAAACATGTGTGATATGAAAAAAAAACACAAACTCCAGATTATGTTTGTAGATGAGGAAGCTAACCTTATAGTCGCCGATCAGAGAAATAGTCAAATTGGGCCCTAAATGCACTACTGTGTGAAGATTTCAGGTGGAGAGCAGTGATGAAAAGTTACACAGTGCACCTTAAGCGCAGAAAAAGTAAATGAAAGGTGATGGAATTAGCGCGGGGGGCAGGATTGGGAGTGACTCATCTCCCACGCCAGATGCAGACGAGGATCTCACGATTAGCTAAGCGCTGTTATTATGTTTCATGTATGATGTAATCGCTGTCATGCACTCCGCCTATATATCCGGAGATGCCGCAATTGCTCTAGTCACTGAAGAAATTGTACTAGCCGTAGTTATTTTGAGGAGTAAAAAGCACTGCTTACTAAGTATAGTTTGATGTTACTCGCAGCTCAAATGCGAGGGTAGGGGTCTGCACAAATGACCAGAGGTGTGTAGGAGTAGAAAGAAGTGTTTGGGAGAAAAGTTGCATTATCTGGAGAAAGTTCCAAAGTCTGAGCATTATCCTCCCTGCGATTGATTAAATTGTGATGTTTTTGGTGCCAAATAAATACCTTGAAAAAAACACACATACTTAATGTGAGCGGACGAAGTGCCTTTGCAGGGAAGATTCCAGGCAAAGCGATTAACATCTATCCATGGAGACCACCCAAAAAGTTATATAGGCTTGTTTAACTGCACTATGAACCATACTGGACACTGAGGGATTAACAGATATAAGACACATGGGAAATAGAGTAAAGAAAGTACTATTCATTTAATGTGGAAAACTGTGGTATCAGAATCGAGTCTATTTATTGTATTTAATTGTTGTATTGAACGTTGCTTTGTTGTGTGTCATTTTCGTAGGCTGTCAATAAGCTGGCGCGGAGGTGTGGAGTTGATGAACCGCAGGTGCCAAGACCATCAGCAGGGGGGCAGGGGGGCAGGGCACAGACACCACGGTCCACAGCAGGGAGAAGCGCGAAAACCAGCAAACTTCAACTGGAGAGCCTCAGGGCCCGAGAAGGAGAAACTCAACAGCACACCATCATCAAGTACCAGAGGGAGCTCAACGACATCGCAGCAGGCGGCGCGGTCAGCCTACACACACAACACATACACACAAAGAGAGCCGTGCAGGTCTGTATAGCACAAACACCGACTCACACACAGAACACCATGCAGGTGTACAGCACAAAACACACACACGCGCACAGTACCATCAGCAAATACCAAAGAGAACTCAACGACATGCAGGAACGGTCAGTATACACACACACAGAGCCATGCAGGTGTACAGCACAAAAAAAACACACGAAGACACACAGGTAGCACCACGAAGAAACAGACGATACACTGGCCCAGAGTGTTGGGTCCTGGCTCCTCTTATTCACTGCGAGGTGGTGTTGGATTGCGCTGATAGAGGGCAGTCGTGCCGCGTAAGTAGGAGGAGCCCCAGGACTCCTCACAGCTCCAGGCTCAGACAGGTGAGGGGAGCGGCAGGGCACACACAGGAGGGCAGGGACAGAACAGGGATCATGACAGTACCCCACCACCCCCCACCCCCAAAGGACAACTCCCAGTCGTACCAAAGAGCTTGACCAACTCGGGAGGGTGGACGGGGCAGTCCCTGGTCCCATGGAGGAACTTTGTCCAGCGTAGCTTGCCATGGTCCCGAATAAAGGGCGGAGAAGGCCGGATGATGAGGTCCCTGGGCGGAGTGCGGTGTCCAGCGGAGCTATAGCGGAGCTACAGCGGCCGGATAAAAAAACAGAGGACATGAGGATCAGGGGGGGGGGGGGGGGTTGTCCCTGGACGGAAGACTGTATCCAGCGGAGCCACAACAGTCCAAGACAAGGACGAGAAGGCACGATGAAGGGTCCACTGGCGGCGAGATGGGCGAGATACAGTGTCCAGCGAGCTACATCGGCCCGGATAAAACAACAGGAACGACATGAGGAGGTCCCTGGACGGAAGACTGTGTCCAGCGGAGCTACAATACAATAGTTCAGATGAGGGGTAGCAGACACGGTTAAGGTCCCTGGATGGAAAGCTGTGTCCAGCCGAGCAACAAACGGTCTGAATGAGGGCGGTTAGCAGACAGAGGGGGTCCCTGGACGAAAGACAATGTCCAGCGGAGCAACAACAGTCTGTATGAGGGGTAGCAGAAATGAGGCGATCCTCCCGGACGGAAAGACAAGGTCCAGCGGACGCCCCCAGCAACAACAGTCCGTGGTATGAGGGGTTTAGCAGACATGAGGAGATCCCCGGACAGAAGACGATGTCCAGCGGAGCAACAACAGTCCGGATCAGAGGGGTAGCAGACAATGGAGGGGGTCCGGTTCTGGACGGAAGACGCGATCGTGAGCAAGGCTTTCCAGATCTTCTGTCGGTGTTTGGTCGGGGGCCCACGAGTCTGCTTGGTCCATTGTGTGGCCAGATCGTTCTGTCGTAATGTGTTGGTGAGACGGACCAAAGGTGCGGGACTCGGGGCAAAGTTAACCATGTTTATTGACAAAACACACAAAATGACGGTAGATACATGAGGAAGCTGGGTGCAGGAGTGAAGGTCGGGGACGTCCACTGCCAGGTGGTGGTGATTGCGCTGATAGATTCCAGGCACACACAGGAGGCAGGGACAGAACAGGGATCATGACAAGAACATGCCGGCACCCAAGTATACACACACATGTAACAGGAGAGAGACATGCAGGTGCTCAGTACACACACACACACACACTGTACATGTGTGTGTATGTGAGAACATGCAACGCGCTCAGTAGACACACACATATACACACATGAACAGGAGAGAGAACATGGGTAGGCGCTCAGTACACATAAACATATACACACATGTACAGGAGAGAGAGACATGCAGGCGCTCAGTACACACACACATATACAACATGTACAGGAGAGGAGAACATGCAGGCGCTCAGTGCACACACACATATACACACATGTACAGGAGAGAGAAATGCATGCAGGGGGGGGGGGGGGGAGGGGGCGACTCAGTACACACACACATATACACACATGTACAGGAGAGAGAACATGCAGGCGCTCAGTACACACACACATATACACACATGTACAGGGAGAGAGAACATGCAGGCGCTCAGTACACAGACAGACCATTGACAATAATGGAGTGACATTTGGAATCAGCAGGTATAAAATGGAGCGACTTCAATTAGAAACTGTCAGATTTAATGGAACAGGATCTGGATTATTTGGCACATAACATGAAGATAGATTGGACGCTTCACATAAAACTATGGAAAAATAATTTACACTCAAACAAGACATATTCATTTTACAGCCCCAATATGTAACTTTTTAGGCAAAAAATAAAAACAGCCTTTTTTTTCATTCAGTATGTTTTTATTGCACTGAAAAGTAATGTAAGTGAAACACTGGTTTGACTCTTGGCCTAGAGGACGGCCTCCTGCTGTTTCCATGGAACCAAAGTTAAGAGTATAACTACAGTTCTATGAATCCCGCCCATAGCACACCAGAGCTCTGTGCTGAATGTATGCAGTACTGCCCCCCCATGTCACCTGTTATTCCGGCGGCCTCCCATCCAAGTCGCACCTAACCTGTATGTGTGTGTGCTGTAGATGATCGCAGAAGAGACAGCTGGCGATTGTGGAGATTGCAGATGATCGCTAGACTCTAAGGACAGTGACATTGAACAGCTCCGGTGTCAACTCTCCACCCTCAGTGTGCACTCTATGGACTCCACCAGCAGCAGCGCTGACCTGGACACCACCGCAGATGGATACCCAGGTGTGTAAAACAAACACACCACTGCAGATGGATACACAGGTATACAAAACTAACACAGCAATAAGACAGAGGGATATCCAGGTATGTGAATCAAAACACACCATGTACATGTACAGTTCCTAGATACTCCTGGCCAGATCCAGGTCTAGACAGAGGTCCCAGTCGCTGCAGCCCCTCACTGAGTTAAAGGATGGGTCTGTGGACACATTACCTTTGGTACATTAAAGTTTTACATAAAAATTTAACAATAAGGAAAGAAAGAAATACAAAATGTAAAAATGCAAGTGGTGACATTTGCAGCGGAATAATTTCTCCCGAGTGCCAGATGGAAGATAATGAGTCGTTTACAAAAGTGCTGGTTGTGTAAGCAAATGGAGCGCAGGACAGCACAGAGATACAAGAAATGAGAGTTTGAAGTACTTAATCATACCTGCTGGTGTTATATACCTGTCTGCTGTGACAGTCTGAGCAGAGCGGGAGGGCAGAGAGACAGCGGACACACAGAATCCTTTTTAAACTCTTCTTGAACTAATACACACGGCCAGATTAGAGGGGTTGACTGTACAGGTGGCAAAATTGACCCAGAGCGCGAGCTTGCAGTTATACATTATGAGAACTGATACTTGTATGTCTATGGCAAAATGTTCAGTAGTTACCATGGTGACACAATGCACACATTAGCAAACAAAGCATCATACGTTTTTAGATTGTCTGAAAAACTCAAGAAAAAAATCTAAACGGATTTAAACAGCTAAATCAGTTGTTTATGGTCAGATTGGTGGTCAGATTAAAGTGTAACGTGAGTAACAGAGCTTCAGATAGAGCAGTGCTATAGTTAGCTTCATGTGATGTCATCGGCTGTAAAGTATCAATAATGGAGGAAAAATGAAATCAGTGAACCAACCCTGAAACTCCCACAGATGCCTCCACTTTTCCACTCTCCTCTGTTCCTCTATTTTACTGTTGCGATTCTTTATATTATTATCACCTGTTCTCCTCTCCTCCTCCCTCCTTCCTGCTCTCTTCGCTTTACTCCTCTCCTCTTTTGGCCCTTCTCTCCATTCCCTCCCTCTTCTACTCCTCTATCCCCTTCTCTGTTTCCTTTCTCCTTTTCTCTGCTTCTTTGGCTATTCTTTCTCCTCCCCCTCCTGTCCTCCTTGCTCCCTCTTTCTCACCCTCCTCTTTCTTTCTCTCTCCTCTTTCTCTCTTCCCTTCTCTTCCTCACTCTCCCTTTTATCCTCTCCTCTTTCCTCCTCTTCCTCCTCTCCCTTCTATCCTCTCCTCTTCCTTCTATCCTCTCCTCTTCCTCCTCCTTCTCTTCCTTTTGCCCTTCTGCTCCTCTCCTTCCACCTCTCCTTCCTCCTCTTCTCTTCTCTCCTCCCCCTCTCCAGTGCGCATCACCCACTCCCAAACGTCCGAGTCCATGTTTCCTGTACCAGAGGGTTTTTTTTACCCACAAGTCGGTGTGCATAGAACACGCGCGCCCGGACCTCCGCTCGGACCCGCGGCCTCGGCTCCGCCCCCCGCGCTCGCTCCTGCACTCCGACTCCGAGTCCAGTGAGGAGGAGGGGGAGGAGGGACGGCGCCCCCTGGCTCTGACCTACCACGACCCACCTCTCCTCAGAGCGCAGAGCCGCATGACCCGGAAAGGTGACCCCCGCATGGAGTGAAGAGCTTTGTGCACATGGCATGACACCGTTTGTGCTGTAGCTACGCTAACGCTAACACGGCCCCGGTTCGTTTGTGGTGTTAAAGCGGAACTATTCTGCAAAAATGGACTTTTCAGAGCATTTAACCATGTCAGAGTTGTTTTCTTTCTCATTTCCCCAGGAGTTGTATTGGAGGTGATTCATGCATGTTTGAGCAATCTTTAATCACTTATTTTCAAGACGCCATTTTGACGATCAACCCCTGTGTTCACCATCACTCACATACGCCCTGCTAATCCAGAAGTTTCTTTTATTAAGTTGTTTTAGATCATTACTGTGATTTAAAATGTCCAAATTATAAACGTAATGATGATCCACAGGTGTCATATATTATAAACTATAAAGCGACAGTCCGTCTGCTTTAAGATTGTGCTTTATGATAGTGTTACGTGCCACTCTGTCCAGGGTGGCGGCACATAACCAAGTGATGTAAAAACCGGGCGTAGAAGAGGCGCAGAATGCAAAGTTAAAATTAAAGCCCACATATTACGCCAATTTCTGATCTCTGTTCTAATGTTGTTTCCTCGTCACACAAACAGACCCGGAGTTGTGTTTTGTTTCATTCACACATTTTTAACACACAAACCCTGCACATTTAGGCTGAGTTCTTTTCTCAAACAGAAAAACACCCTGTTTACCTTGTGATGTCATCATGTGGTAATACAGGAAGTGCTCCACTGTGTTATTAAAACTAATTTCAATCATTTGGATAATTTCAAACCTAGAATTGCCAATCTGTACTGAACTGAAAGGTAAAAAGGAGCTGTTAATTTGAAAACTACCACTTCATGACATCACAAGGTGGAACAGAGCATTTTGAGCTTTGAAGATGTAGACAGACTAATAATAAAGTGCTACTTAACGTGGTGAATGTGTCGTAATGTGGGGTGTGAGGCGGACCAAAGATGGCGGGACTCGGGGCAAGTTTATGGGTGTTTATGACAGAAGACACAACAGGTGACGGGAGAGAACATACGAGGAGCTGGGTGCTGGGGTGGAGGTCAGGGTCCAGAGGTGCAGGGAAGAACGAGAAAACACAGCCGGTACCGGGAGACAGGGTCGGAGAACACGGGCAGGACATCAGCAGGACACCAGGCAGGACACGAACACGGAGACAAGCAGCACGACGACGAACCAGTGCGAAGACACACAGTGAGAATCAGCAGGGTGACGATCAGACGACCTGGCAAGGAGAGCTGGGTCCTGGCTCCTTTTAACAACCTGCAGCTGCATTGATTGCCTGATGGGCTGCAGGTGTGTGTGGGAGGAGCCAGGGCTCCACCCAGCTCTGGAGTCAGGTGAGGGAGGGGGAGAGGAGACACAGGAGGCAGGAGCAGGCAGAGATCATGACAGAATGAAACAAAATGCAATTCCAGGTATGTTTTTAACTTAAAGCGTAAAGCTCACAAGAGTCAATTTTGCTTTAATATATGACCTTAATGTAAATGAAGGACACAAAAAAAATAGTTGAGAATAGGATCTTTGAGTGAGATTTGGTCCAAGAAACACAATAAGCTATTCTCCATCGTGTTATCTCCAGAAAGCAGCCGCATCCCGTTAAGCTCTCTCTGTTTGTCCCTAAATCCTCACAGTGAACCAGACATGATCCAGTCCTGGTCCAGTCCTGGTCCAGTCCTGGTCCAGTCCTGGTCCAGCCCTGGTCCAGTCCTGGTCCAGTCCTGGTTTAATCCTGACTTAGTTCTGGTTCGGTTCTGCTTTAGTCCTGGTTCAGTCCTGATTTAGTACTGGTCCAGTCCAGGTCCAATCCTGTTTTATTCCTGGTCCAATCCTTGTCCAGTCCTAGTCCAGTCCCGGTCCAGTCCCAGCCCAGTCCCAGCCCAGTCCCAGCCCAGTCCCGGTCCAGTCCCGGCCCATCCTGGTCCAGTCCTGGTCCAATCCTGGTCCAGTCCTGGTCCAGTCCTGGTCCAGTCTTGGTCCAGTCCTGGTCCAGTCTTGGTCCAGTCCTGGTCCAGTCCTAATCCTTTGTGCTGGCTCCAGTCCTGGTCCAGTCCTGGTCCAGTCTTGGTCCAGTCCTGGTCCAGTCCTAATCCTTTGTGCTTCCTCCAGTCTGGTCCAGTCCTGGTCCAGTCCTGGTCCAGTCCTGGTCCAGTCCTGGTCCAGTCCTGGTCCTGTCTTGGTCCTGTCTTGGTCCAGTCCTGGTCCAGTCCTAATCCTTTGTGCTGGCTCTAGTCTATAATCCTCTTCTCTGCTCTCTGGACACACTACGCTGTTGGAGTCTTTGTTTAACATTGGTTGTCCTTGAAAGACACTAGCACTGTCATGTTGCACCAAAATAACTACGCGACACTGCCGGATGCTACGGGTATCACGGATTCAAGAAAATAAAGTTGGACAACGAAGTTCCTTCTGTTGTTTAAAACTGTGCGGTGCAATATTGGAATTTCCCCACTGTGGGACTAATAAAGGCATATCTTATCTTAAGTAAGAGAGTTGACCAAGCAATATGGCATAGTTGAAAAAGCGATAAAAGATTGCTCAGACTAGACAGAGTAAATGGTACGAGGAACAACTATAACATGGTCAGGTAGAGCTGGTCAGGTAGGATTGGTCAGGTAGTACTGGTCAGGTAGGATTAGCAGATCCTGTGTCAGGGCAGTTTGAGGAGAGGAAAAAAGCCCTCAGGACAAAAGTATCCCTCCATCTGCAAACCTCACCCCCTGGTGGACTGTTTCTGCCATTGATCCAACAGCACAGAGATGGATGATGGGAGCCGAGGGCAGTGCAATCAGTATATTCTGGGACTGAACTACCAGGGCTTGACTTCTCTGCTACCCAAGAACCATTTGGGGATGTGGGTGTGTAGATACATGTTCATCTCTAGTAGCGTACACTATAGAGGGATGTTTATTTAGGAGGAGGGGAGCAGGGTGACATCGAGGGATTGATTATTATACAGGTAGTTTCGTGAGAGTGTATGCGTGTATATGCGTGCTGTGTGTGGTTATTTGAAAAGAAAGACAAAAATATACACCAGAAACACCAATAAACTATACAGTATCGTGAAATGATTAAAGAAAATGACATGCTATTACACAAAAACAACCACAGAGGGAGCTCCAACACTTTTATTTATTTATTTTTTCAGGGACAGTGCATATTAATCGACATTTCTGTAAAACGCCAGAATTAGCCAAAGGCTATTTTACATCTGTTGTCCCTTGACAGCGGATACTGTCCACCTAAAAACAAGAATAAAATACACACAATAAATACATAGAACACAATAAATTAACTTCTACATAACCCTTGAGTGTTCATATAAATGCAATAATGGCCGAATGGGAAAAAACTGTACAAAAATGGGTAAAACACACTATTTACAGATAGATGCAGGGAGAATATTGGCTGTTGCAATGGGATGGACAGTGAATGGGCGCAATTGAAGCATTGTTACGTGGTAACAGCACTTCACATGAGCACGTGGTGCACATCAAACAATTATAAATACACATTTGTAAATAAACTGGCTAAATACAACATTCATACCCGATTACAAACAATACTTATATCGTATGAGCGCACACAGTACTCATACAAGATTAGGCTGGATGACCTGTGAACAACACTGTACGAACACTGCACTGAATATGGGCCTTCTGGAACTACAGTAATAACAGGTGCATCATGGGTAATGCAGTCCAGCAGACTGTTAACAAGTAGTACCTCTGTAATTTCCACACTGTGGGACAAATAAAGGTTTATCTCATCTTATATTAGTAGTAGTAGCTGTAGTAGCAGTAGTGCCACCACCAATCACATAGGCAAGTGTCAAGTTTCTTGCTCAGCATGCACTGCTTGGATCTGGAATTGAACCACCAACCCTCAGCCTTGGAAGAATTTTGTGTTTTATAAAGTTACAGACATACACGTAGATCACCTACTTTCAAATCTTGAAGTAATTGGCGGATTTGCAGTGATTAACTCCAGGAGTGGTAGTAGTAGCAGTAGTTGTAGTAGCTGGTGGTAAGTAGTAGTTTATAGTACTATTACAGTAGTAGGAGTAGCAGCTGTTGGCGATAAGTAGCTCATAATAGTAGTAGTGGTAGCTTCTGGTGGTATTTTAGTAGTTCATAGAAGTAACAGCATGTGTCTTACTCAAGGATGTAATATCATGCAGGGCTGGATCTGGAATTGAACCACCAACCCTCAACCTTGGAACTATTTTATAATGTGTTTAAAGTTACAGACAGGCACATGCATTGCATCGTGGTAAATAGTAGCTTGTAGCAGTAGCAGTATCAGTACTATCAGTAGACTGTTATCCAACTACTCTCAATACTTGCACTTGAACTTGCAACCCTCTTTCAAACTATGAAGTAATTAACCCCAGCATGTAGTAGTAGTAGTACTATCACTGTTGGAGGTAGTAGTAGTATGCTCTTATGAAGTTGCAGACATACATAAGTATACATCAGCAACTTTGGTAGCAGTAGTAGTAGTAGCATTGTTGGTGGTAGTAGTAGTAGTCTGTGCTCATGAGGTTTAAGACATACAAGTATACCACACCCACTTTGATCATTTACTTTTGTCGTCTAGCTGAATTTATACGCCTGATTTAGCCTGTGTTCTGAGCATTGTATGTGGACTCGCAGAGTGATTAACCCCAGCATGTGTCGGACTGAGCGACAGCCGCCCACACACACGCACACAAACACACACAAACACACACAAACACACACACGCTCCTCTGAGAACTGCACACTCACAAATACCACGTGTGGAAATGTCACCAGACTTTCAGCATTCTCCGCACTACACATTTTACACATATACTCCAGCTTTTTCAGCATCTAACGACCCATAACCAGCATGTAAACAAAGAGAGGGGAGAGTCACTTTAAAACTCTCCTCCTTTGGCAGCAGGATATATCCAAACTCAGTGAAGTATACATCCCAGTGTCTCAAACCTGCTCCATCAAACTGAAAATGGCTTCTTAGATGGGAAACGAAATGTCTTGATTTAAAAAGCAGATGACTATCTCTGAAACCTTTTCTACCTTAGTTCACAGGTATTTCACAGTTTGCAGTGGTCCAGTTCCTCACTTTTCCAACACATTCCTAGCATCCAGAGTATAGCACCTAATCAATGAGTTTATAAGAGCTTTTCATAACTTTTAGAGGCTGGAGGAGAGTTTGCCACCACAGTAATGCTAATAACAATTAACATGCTAATACTTGGTTTAATTTAGCCCTAACAAATACAATATATGTGTGTAATGTTATTTGTTTTAAACTTTTACTTCAAGGTGATGTAAGTGATTTTTACTGTTTTAAAAATGTGAAAAATATAAGTACCGTATTTTCCGGAGTATAAGTCGTAGCGGAGTATAAGTCACACAGCAGTATAAGTCGCACTGGAGTAAAAGTCGCACCAGCCAAAAAATGCATAATAATAAAGGGAAAAAAACCATATATTTCCCATCTAAATCACATCTGAGTATAAGTCGCACCCCAGGCCAAACTATAACAAAAGTGCAACTTATAGTACAGAAAATATGATAGTTATTTTTACAAGCTGGCGTAATCCCGCAAACACTTCGGAGTGGTCCAAGGTAGAAAAGATTTCAGAGGTAGAGTGAAGGAAGCTATTTTTGTGAAAAATCCAATCTAATGCTAGTCAGGTACAAGGCAAATCACAATAGGGACAGAACAACCCATAATGTTGTCAGCTCGTAAACAAGAGCAGGGCACTTCCACTCGAAGACTTATCCAACTCAGTGTAAAATAAATCCCAGTGTCACAATATAAATCCCAGTGTCACAATGTAAATCCCAGTCTCACAAGCTAGTACCATCAAATTGAAAATGGCTTCTGGCTGTGACTTGAAACATCTTGATTTCAAAAACAGTGTCTAACTGACTTCCTCTGAAATCTTTGCTACCTTAGTTTATTTGAATTTGCAGCAGTTCAAATTTATTCCTAACGTTCCTAATGCGTTCCTGGCATCGTAATTATTATAAGAGCTCTCAGAGACCAGAGCACATCACGGTAATGCTAACAACAACTGGCATGCTAACAGTGCACCTTTCTTCTGGTTTGTTTGTTGATACAAATACGATAGTTAGATGAAGACTGCACACAATGGTCTAATTTAGCCCAAGAGCTGCTGCTTTGCCTTAGATCTGAACTGTGTATACATCTATATTTATATTTTAAATGTGTTATCTCCACTTTGACTTTTCTTTTTCTCGTTGTCTTTTCTATCTATACTTTTGTTATTCTTATTCTATATTATATTATATTCTTACTCTTATTCTTTTTCTTTTATTCTTTTTATTGATCTTATTCTATACTTTTCTTATACATATCTTATATTTTTACTTTATACTTTTCTTTTTACATGTGTATTTTGTCATCTCTCTCCTGTGCAGATTCCAGGCTGGAGGGCTGGATGTCGCTGCCCTCTAAGAACTCCAAACGCTTCGGCTGGGACAGGAAGGTAAAACCCAGTACTATTCTGTGTATTCATGAGTATCATGGATATATGTACTTGAGTATCTGATATATTTTGTGTGTGTTTTTCAGTATGTGGTGGTGAGCAGTAAGAAGATCCTGTTCTATAACAGTGTGGAGGACCGTGAGCAGGCGAACCCCTTTATGACCCTGGACATCGAGTGAGTGTCTAACAGACAGACAGATGGACAGAGAGAAAGACAGAGAGACACACAGAGAGACAGACAGAAACTGCACCACTGACTTCCTGTTCACCAATGCACAACTGATAATGAAATATAATTGTAGGAAGCAGCAGATTTCCATTTACACATTTGTATAGCAGCAAATCGACTATGTGACATGTTTTGACCCTACATGTACGACCTGAATATGAATAATTTTTGAAGCAGTGGGCGAAGATAAGGGCTAGGCAATCCAGAAATGTTATGTGACCAAAACTCCTGCCTTTTGTTAGAATGCCGAAGTACACGTGACTGTATATCCTGTATGATCTTGTCCTCACTCCCCGTCCTTCTCTCTTGCAGTAAACTGTTCCACGTGCGTCCTGTCACTCAGACAGATGTGTACCGCGCCGACGCTCGAGAAATACCCCGAATATTCCAGGTACTGCTCTCCCCTACAGAGTCCTATGCATAAAACATCCACCAACATCTATGTGCGAGCGGGAGGGACTCAGACACATCATTACATCCTACCCAGCTCTATACTTCAGCTCTTTGGAATGTGATCTGAATACAAACATGTCAGCAGGGGTTGCAGTAGAAGTAGGAGGAGTATTTTATCACGCACAAAGAATATTTAATCTTGTCAGGACTAAAAAAAAGCTTAGCCATCTATAAATCAAGTGTAAACCCCGTCTGAATAAGGAGGTAGTAGTGTTCCTCTTAATGTTAACTAAACATTTGTGAATGTGTGAAGGTTGAAATATTAGACTATGTAGCACCGCCATGAGTGGGAGGGAAGGGGGCGCCATCAAAACTCTTGTCTTGGGTGCCAAAAGAACTACTACTACTACTATAAGTCATGCCAGCATCAGTATCACAACCTATATCTTACCACACAAACGCACAAAAGTGGATAGATCCTCTGCTGTAGTCCCTCGTTTTACACATCACATAATTTCATGATAATTGAAAGAGAGAGGGCAAAGGCGGAAAGAGAGAGGGCGAAGGCGGAAAGAGAGAGGGTGAAGGCAGAAAGAGAGAGGGCGAAGGCTTAAAGAGAGAGGGCGAAGGCGGAAAGAGAGAGGGCGAAGGCAGAAAGAGAGAGGGCGAAGGCGGAAAGAGAGAGGGCGAAGGCAGAAAGAGAGAGGGCGAAGGCGGAAAGAGAGAGGGCGAAGGCAGAAAGAGAGAGGGTGCAGGCAGAAAGAGAGAGGGTGCAGGCAGAAAGAGAGAGAGCGCAGGCAGAAAGAGAGAGGGCGCAGGCAGAAAGAGAGAGGGCGAAGGCAGAGTCTACGCACCCTCAACATAAAGATGGTCAAATGGCGCCATAACTTTAAAACTGTCAGCAAAGTGAATGCGTTTTAAAAAGGTTTGTTCTTGTCAGATCCTGTACGCTAACGAAGGTGAGATCAAGCGTGACCAGGAGGCGTGCATGGAGCCCGTTGGCTACAGTGAGCGGCCATCTTACATCAGCCACAAAGGGCACGAGCTGATCCCTACGCTGTACCACTTCCCCTCCGGCTGTGAGGTGTGTGCCCGCCCCCTCTGGCACATGTTCAAGCCCCCGCCCGCTCTCGAGTGCCGCCGCTGCCACTTCAAGTGCCACAAGGACCACATGGGCAGCAAGGAGGAGGGCATCCCGCCATGCAAAGGTGAGCTAAGGGGAGGGGTATTGTCAGGGTGGGGTGTACAGCATGGCCACCTGATTGATAATAAAACTAGTATCGAAACTAGATACTCATTTGAGCAGATATCGATATTAAAAAAGTCCAGCGGGGTATTCACGACATAAATGCACCTTTCCTGAATATCTTTAGAGAGATGTTGAGCTGTATGTGTTCACAAGTATAAGACACAGACTAGTATACACCCATGGACCACTATGAACCTACTGCTCACTGAGGGATTACACACATATAACACACAAACAATAATAACAGGGAATAGAAAAGAATGTACTACCTTTAATGTTGAAAATTATATTGTCTAATATTGTCTAAATCGTCTAAATCGTGTTTTTCATTTTCATTGTGGTATCGAAATCGGTATCAAGTATCAAGTCTATTCCTTAATATCAAAATTGACTTTGAAATTGTAGTATTGTGACAACACTACCACCTTGTGATGGATAATCAGTCTTTTTATATCCAAAAAAAAACAATGTCCTTTTCTGTGTGTAATCCCCCAGTCATCCGGGTGTTTCATCCCAAAAGAACATTTTATTGAACTCAATACAGTGAATTGACAGTGAAAGAGGCTCCTTCAGTTATGGCAGGGTTCTTCTGGTTTGCCATATATCTGTTTGAAATGAGGAACTAACTACACTGAAACTTACATCCTCTAGTTGGTATTAGTTTAGTCATTTGAGTAAACTAAGCAAAATATGACTCAGGAGACAGTTCGCACCTTAGAGTAGTTCAGTGGAGTGGCCAAACATATTCAGTCGTGTTCACTTGACAGAATATATTTTCTTTTGCGACTTGAGAGCCTTTTTAATGAATTTTAAATTATCTCCAAATGGGGCGACTGGGTCTTTGCCCATCAACCAGAGTGTCACCTTGGACAGGACGCTTCACATACTTCAAGCGGACTTACTATGCAAAAACATATTTTCAGACCATTTAATGTTATAGTGTTTCCCTTCTCTTTGTGCATGTTTGAGTATCTTTATTCTATTGTATTCAAAACGGCATCGCTCCGTTCTATTCCCATTTTCACAGACACCGGTACACGCCCTCTGTGACGTACTTACTTCCTTCTGCAATTTTATTTTCTTAATTTGTGATACATGTGCAATTTGGCAGCATAGTCATTTTGGCTCAAATTTAAAAAATCTGCTACTTGCTAGTGTGATGTGCAGCTATCCATCCAAGGTGCTGACAACTATACGGCACTATACACCACTTTCTTTTATACGCCAACTTGTTTTATTCAGTTGTTTTAGATGAATATTATGATTTAAATGTTCAAATTCTAACATAATGATCCACAGCTGTCATAGATTATAACTATATATCAGATACAAGCGCAATATGTCTGCTTTAACTCACTTCTGTGACAGTTATGAGAGAATGGAACAAAAAGATGTATTGCAGTAGCTGACTTGTCTTCCCTCTTCAGTGAACTACGACATGTCCACGGCCAAAGAGCTCCTCCTCCTGGCGAGCTCTGCAGAGGAGCAGACGCGCTGGGTCAGCCACCTGCTCAAAAGGATCCCCCGTAAACTCTCCACCCTGAGCCCCCCTCCAGCTGCCCTGCCTCCTGCACCTCTGCCCCCCACCCCGGAGCTCCAGCGCAGGCCTAGTCCCAGAGTCTCCCCCAGGGCTCTCCCTAGGGCCTCCCCCCAGAGCCTCTCCTCGCATGTCCCACCGAGGAGCCATCAAGATCCAGGCCAGAAGCATGCAACAGCAGCAGCAGCAGAGCTCGGCAAAACCAGGTGAGGAAAGCACAAGCACACAAGCCATGGCAACGTCTAAGGCTTTTACCTTAGAGACTAGAAGTACAATGTCCATGTTGTTAATATTTAATCCATCATTTGTGCTTGTATGGGCTGGACTGGCAGCTTCACAAACTTAAACTAATCCCACACACTTCCTCCAGCTCCCTGTATAGATATAGTTCTTCCAGCATGTCAGTTGATCCTACCCCGAGTCACCTCAGCATTACTCCAAACTCCTCCCGGGCGACTGAACTCCTCCCCTGTCTCAAAGGGTGCACACCAGAGACCCTGTGGCACGGAACTGTTTTGGCCACGAGCAAAAATAAGCTTCTCCAGCACCTAAATTAGGAATCTGGTCTATTCATGAAAAAAGGCTTGAGAATCAGACGAGTTTGTGGAGTAGAGATTCCTGGCATCGGAGCCTGTGGAGTGTGGTGCCCTTGTAGTTGGAAACATATCATCCTTGTGTCTTTTCTGTAGAAAAATCGATATGACTGTCCTTTAACCTTATTATTCTAGGACTGCAGTAGTATACATTGCTGTAGGCTGGTGCTCTGATAGGCTGCTTACACGGCCCCTGTTTGACCCCTGTATAACCCCTGTTCCCTGGCTCTCACTTCTGCAGCTCTGGGCCCATGCTGCGCATCATCCTGCACTGACCCCTGACCTCTGACCTCTCTGACCTCTTCACTTTCTAACGCCTTTCTCTGTGTAAGTAGAGCTGTCCCTGCATCACCTGGCAACCCAGCTTCATCGGTTATGCTACTAGAGCTAGTGTACACATGTTAAAATAATATCCCATAGAACGTTCAGTGTGTTTCAAAATGTGAAAGTTACCTATGTAACTACAGTTCTATATGAATCCCAGATGACCACCAGGTGCCTGAATGATTATTCCTGCACATGTGCAATAATGATCATTCAGAATTGTATAACCAAAGCGCTAGTCAATAAACACAATGAACACAATAAGTCATTTTTAAAAATGCACATACCAGATGAGGCTGGGGGTTAGGGTTAAGCAGTACCGACGCCTGCTTGCGTTCATGTGTCGTCTTCTTCTTCTTCACTGCTTGCTAACCCTTCATTGCTTCCTGCATCCTGCCCTCACACCCACACAGCACCCCCGGGGGCAGCGGTGTGTCCCGCACCTGACCCCTGGTTAAACGTGGATACACTGATGTTTTTTCAGAGTGCTGGAGTTCGGCCTGCCAGGCTGGACTTGGGCTCTGGAGGAGGCCCGATAGCGATGATGACGATGATTTCTTCTAAAGGAAACCGGATGATTTCCTGGTAACTGGCATGGCGTCTCTGTGTGCAGTTTAAAGCATGCAAACTGTGTGGAAATTCAGACTCTTTTTGGTCGTTACATGCAGCTGTTTAGAGTTTTGCACACACCTTCTCATTCAGTGTTTTTTTCTTTATGATCACTACATTCTGCATTTTATATTGACACAGATACATCAAATATATGCAAGTGATGTGGGATTATGTGGTAAAGAACAAAAAAGTATGAAATAACAGACATTTATTTATATTTATTTTACTTTCCAATCCTCCAAGTACCCAGGACTTGCTTTGTCGACAGCACACGTCTCCTGAAACAGGTTTCACTTCTCAGGTTCAAGAAAATCCTGTTTTGAGTTCATTTTTTATTCACTACATTGCATAAGTGTCCATTCCTTCTGCAGTGCACCAATCAATATAATGACTGGAATTTCTCACTAATATAATCTTGGTTTAAGCTTTAACTCATTTGTCCAGGATTTTCAGACAGATTTTTTTTTTTTACTTCAAGCGCATTTGACATAGTTCATTGGAATAAGGACCATGAATGTGTCATCTTCATTGGAAAAATATTATAAATGATTGTGACTAGTCGACTTTATAGGAGACAAATCTCTGACATATCGCTGCTACAATAACCTTACAAGCAGCAGTTTGTTGAGCCCTTCCTTCTCCAACTTGCATTGCTCAGATATGATTTAGACTCTTGTTTACACACAAAACCTTAAGTTCATCTTTTTTGCCGTAAGTTTTTTTTTATTGGATGCAGGTCTGGTGATAGATTGAGTAGTTGGTGGAGCTAAATTTCAGCTAACCAGCAAGTAGAGTAAATGTTAAAATGTCAAAATGACTTCAAACTAGAGAATCATTCTGAACTGTGTAAGAGCAGATAATGTCACTTCTACTGAGGTTGCCCTATCTTGCAATGATAAAGATATTTACATCAAGATTTAGAATATAGAGAACTGCAGTATAAACTCGTGACATCTGTTTTCTTTTCACAACGTCTCAAAGAAGAATCGACTTTAAACCGTGTTATAGTTGTTTCCTTCGCTTTTACCCTCTGAAGCTGCATTTGGAGTGATTCATGCTTGTTTTAGTCATTTTTATTCTCCTGTATTCAAGATGTCATTCTTCTGATCCCACTGTGACATACCTCCTCCAATTTAGTTTTCTAATCAATGATACATGTAAGATTCTGCAGAGTCATGTAGCCATTTAGGTACAAATGAAAACAAAAAAATCTGCTCTGCAATCTTCCATCTTCCAACCCGGAAGTCAGTAGACTTATTTTTTTTTATTTTAAGTTGTTTCACATGAATAATGCGATTTAAAATATCAAAATTACAACATAATAATCCACAGGTGTCATAGATTATAACTATAGCACAATGTATCTTCTTTAAACTTGACTTTTTTGTTTTTTGTTTCACGTCTTGTGCCTCTCGCGTTGTCGTTGTCTGATTCACTGTGTGTGTCTTAAAACCTTTGCATGTCGTGTTTCTGGCACCTATTATTTTCTAATATCTTTGTTTTCCCGTTTTTTTGCAGTTAACCCCGGCCGAAAACCCACCACAGCAGCATTCTGGCGTTTAAAAAGATGAAATTTTGGACTGAGAATGTGTTGTTTGCTCAAAAAGGACATCTCCACCAGCTGCCTGTTGTCATGAGAACCAACGACTATATTTGGCATTTTACCACGACAGGAAAAAGCAGTTGTGTCATATCAAAAACATGGGGAAATATATCAACTTTCTGTTTGTTACTTTGAAATTTTATCTCGAATTTGAATGATGTGAGACGTGTTGTACATTTGTATATGGGAAAAAAAAATGTGTTGTTTTTATGAATGCCAGAAGTGCAGTAGATTATTACAGTTAGGATGTGTTCTGAGCAGTGTTACAGAGATGTGAAATTTTGGACTGGATTCTTACAGAACTCAAACTAGAATGTGAACAATGGCTTTCCATTTACATTGATCCAAATAAATTCTGTTACTTTTGATTGGAAGAAAATGTGTTTTTGGTGACATCTGGTGTTCATTTTTTATTTATTTATTTTTTTTTTTTATGAAAACGTGATATAACCTATCCATCTTTAAACAAAGTTAGGGCGGTATGGTGGCTGAGTGACTTCAATTCAATTTATTTATGTAAATCCCAAAATCACAAACAGCAGCAGCTGCCTCTTAGGGCTGAACATGAGAATTTATATAACCAACCGAAAGCTAGAGAATCAACAATGAAAGAAAAACGGACAAGCAAATGAATCAACAGAAAACAAGGAAATGGACGACTGTCCCAGATCACCCCACTGTCCTTAGAGCCTCCTTCTCGGCAAGGAAAAAACTAAAAAAAACCAGCGGGAAAAAAAAAAAAAAAAAAGAACCTCGAGGAGAACCACAGTGAAAGAGAGATCCACTCCCATGAACAGACAGCTGCAGATGTGTCCAGGACTAATGACCATCCATTTACAGATAGAGTTCAAGACTGTAAGACCAGAGAACACTCAAACTAAGAGACAGAGGGAGGCTTCTCCACAGCAGGACTGGAGCCACCTCACTCAGCTTACTCATCAACCCAATCCTCCAGCTCAGGTATCCTGACCAACACTAGCTCAAGATCTGGAAGTGGGTGTTCGAGCACTGCACTGTGCTGTCCCATCTCCTGAGGAGATGCCCCAGTGACACTGAAGGATGGGTCAAATGCAGACAACAAATTTCCCTACAGGGAAAATAAACACATATACCTTACTTCTTCTCTTCGGTGGTTTACTCACACAGGACAAAAATGTATTAGAAGTTTTTCATCATGTCATGTTTTCATATAAAATAAGGCATTTTATGTGTAATAACGGACTAAATTGACCACATTTAGTGCAAAAAACATGGCAAGTTAAAAGGTAAACAATCAGATTCGGAATTAAATATCAAAAATCTCTTCTGTTTGATTTGTTCAGACTGTCAAGTTTGGTGTATGACAGATTTAACCCAGAGACACTGAACGGATGGGTTAAATCCAGGTTAAACACAGAGACACTGAAGGATGGATCAAATGCAGAGGACACATTTCCCTATAGGACAATAAAGTGTTCCTTATTTTACCTTAAACTACCGATAGTATTTTCTAGAAGCTTTGCATGCAATTTTAATTTTAATACAATTGATTTACACTTTATGATATCTATATCACAGAAGTGAAGCTCATAATGGAACATCACTTATTTTTAATGTTTAACACATTGCTGCTCATCTTGCACCTAAAATTCTAAAAAGTTCCTCTGAGTAGGAGGTGCCTGGATGTGTTGGACCAACTTTTAGGTGCTACTTTTAAAAGTGCTCACAAAAAAAGCCTCTGACCCAAGTGGAGAATTGTTTTTGAAATCTGCAGACTATGTTTCACTTCCCACTGTACCCCCCACTGTGCCCACATACACTCGCACAAGTCCCCACTGTGCCGCATATACCCGCACAGGTCCCCCATGTGCCACATACACCCGCACAGGGTCCCCACTGTGCCACATACACCCGCACGGTCCCCCACTGTGCCACATACACCCGCACAGGTCCCCACTGTGCCACATACACCCGCACAGGTCGCCACTATGGTCCCCACTGTGCCTGTTTTTCTTTTTTTTTTTTGGGGGGGGTTGTTTGATTTTTGTTTGTTTGTCGTTTGTGTTGTCCTGTCTCTTGTCCTGTTTTAGATGTGAGGGACTGAGAATGAAAATTAGCTGTGCAGCTAACTTCTGCACATTTACACATGTCGTTTTTACTGGTGTTTATTAATGTGCATTGTCCCTTTCAAATAAATAAATAAACATACACCCACGCAGGTCGCCACTGTAGCAGGTCGCCACTGTGGCAGGTCGCCACTGTGGCACATACACCCGCACAGGTCCCCCACTGTGCCACATACACCCATACAGGTCCCCACTATGGTTCCCCACTGTGCCACATACACACCCACACAGGTCCCCACTGTGGCCACATACACCTGCACAGGTCCCCACTGTGCCACATACACCCGTACAGGTCCCCCCTATGGTCCCCACTGTGCCACATACACCCACGCAGGTCGCCACTGTGCCACATACACCCACACAGGTCCCCACTGTGCCACATACACCCGCACAGGTCCCCACTATGGTCCCCACTGTGCCACATACACCCACGCAGGTCGCCACTGTGCCACATACACCCACACAGGTCCCCACTGTGCCACATACACCCGTACAGGTCCCCACTGTGCCACATACACCCTACAGGTCCCCACTGTGCCCACATACGGCCGCACAGGTCCCACATACACCCATACAGGTCCCTACTGTGCCACATACACAACCATACAGGTCCCCCACTGTGCCACATACACCTGTACAGGTCCCCCTGTGCCACCCATACACAACCATACAGTCCCCACTGTACCACATACATCCGTACATGTCCAGAGAGAAGTGAATCTGGACAAACTTTGAGTCAGACATTTACAGTCAAATCCAACTTTTAATGAGGGACGAGAGACTAGACCCAGTCAAGATTCAAGTTTATTTATAAGTACAGAAAAAACTATCTGACCAAAGCACTTCACATGAAAGTTAACAAAAAACAAATCTACAGATAACACGATACATAGTAAAAGAACAATAAATCACCTGTATGTCCTGTCTAGCTTGTGTTAAATGCCAGGGAGAAGAGGTGGGTTTTCAGGCTCGTCTGAGAAACTGAGGATCTGACAGAGGGAGCAGTATCAGAGCCAACGTTTAATGTACGACTTTGATTTTAAATTTCAAAAACCCAAAAGTTCTTCATGTTATATTCTGATGTTTGGTTCTCAAGACAATTATCCAACTAGAAAGCAAAATGAGCCTCACATGAGTCTCACATTTGGAGATTCTTTCACTTGAGGCCTGTCCCATAACTGAGAATGAGACACACCTGTATGGTGTCTGTCTGCAGGTTTAAAGCTCTGGACACACAGGTTCAGTTGTGACTGTAATACCTTTATAGTGCAGGTCGTCAGTTTGCTCTTAAAATGTTCGTATTAACCTGCTCTACATGATCCTGGTGTTTTATTTGTGGTTCTGGTGTGCGTAACTGAAGATATGAACATTAATAAACAGGTGGACAAATTGTGGCACCTCTTTCCGCGAGTTTTGCTCCCGCTAGCGTTCGCAACAGGATTGATGGACAGCAGCCCTCTAAACCAGTGATGTGGGCGGGAAGAGCGTTAACCTTTAACACCTGGAATCCGGATTGTTTCTTGCGCTCAGAGATCGGCTCCAAATTGGCCCTGTCACTACTCTGGCCTCGATGGCTTTATTTTAACTGGAGACCAAACACTATGGGTGACGTCATACTAAGTCCCACTTCTTTAAAACATGTGTTGACGCTGCTTTGCTCTCCATTTTAAGACATCACCCGCATTCATAGCGCCGTCATAACCACAATCACCTGCATCCCCTAATGAAACTTCTGCACATCACATCAGGTTTTGTTACTTGTAGTTGGAGATTGTTCATATGGGAGCATGGTGACCTATCTTTCGCTAATGCATGGACGACATCTAAAACTCTTCAGGTGTGGTTTTTGATGAGGGAACAACATTATAACATATAACACCCCTCTTTAATACAACAGTTACGAGACCAACAAGACATATGAACCAGACACCTCGTTTTTGTTATGGGAAAGAGCTCCTCAGCTCTAGTCACTCAGAGCACTGATCCAATGCCCACAGTGTTTTTTCATATCGTCTCCTCCTGGAGTAATTTTGGATGATTTCGATTAATCATTGACTGATTGTTGTACTGTGTGACAGAGTCAACTCTTAGTACTACCTACTTCTGTTACAGTACATGTGTGTGTATATTTGTATGTGTATGTGTGTATGTATGTGGTGTCGTATATTTGTTGTGTTGTGTTGTGTGTGGTGCGCGTCTGTTGTTTTTGTGT
>JAIEZT010001048.1:0-23996 GCA_019594935.1 Periophthalmus modestus | reverse complement strand
GAAAGTTTGTTACTAGAAAAGTTTGTTTCTAAGATTATTAGAAAAAAGGCGTTTCTAGATTATTGCAAAAGTATCGAAAGTTTGTTTCTAGAAAAGTCCATTGTTAGATTATTATAAAAGTAGAAAATTCATTCTAGATCATTGGAAAAGTTTGTTACTAGAAAAGTTCGTTTCTTGATTATTAGAAAAGCTAAAATGTCTGTTACTAGAAAAAAAAGTTTTCTAGATTATTGCAAAAGTAGAAAAGTTTGTGACTAGAAAAAGTCATGTTGTTTATATTATTATAAAGTAGAAAATTCATTTCTAGATTATTAGAAAAGTTTGTTTCTGTAAAAGTTTGTTCTAGATTATTACAAAAGTCCGCAGTCCGACTTCTTCAGGACAGTATTCCCGGGTGTGTGAGAGTGAAAAGGCCCCTCGTCCCAGTTCAAAGTGTTCATTGTCATTGTCCTTTGTCCCAATGATGTTTGCTCCGTCCGACAGCGCCAAAAACGTCTTTAAAATCAGCTGAACGAACACATCACAGCGCCCTCATGTGACCACTCTGAGGCGCTAGTGGGAGCTCCAAACTGTCAGGGATGAAAACTAACCTTGTCTGAAAAAAAAACTATGAAAGACCAGAAGAGCCTGAACCTCTCTGACTTTGGAATTAGAGCAATAATTTTATTAAGATCCGTAGAAGAGACATTACAAGATAAGACCAGACATTTTCCGAGATAAAAACCCCCAACAACCAAAATTCCACCACATTTTGTCAACCATTCCTGCAGAGTGAGAATATAACTCACAAAAACATCTTCAAATCTTTCGAAATCAGCATTTTTGGACATTTTTGGAATGTCTTGAGGGTATTTCAAGATGACACTAAACGAACTGGAATTCCACGAGTTCATCTGCCCCAGACTCTCTCACTCTGTAGTGAGTTTAGGGCTTTTTTTTCTTTTAAAGGAAGACAGAGAAACATAGTGACCTGTCGTATACAGTAGTGACAAGTGGTGATAAGACAAACAAGACAGACCAAGAATAAACAAGAAAAAAACAAGACAGACCAAGAAAAAACAAGACAGACCAAGAAAAAATAAGAAAAAACCAAGACAGACCAAGAAAAAACAAGAGAAAAACAAGACAGACCAAGAATAAACAAGAAAAAAACAAGACAGACCAAGAAAAAATAAGAAAAAACCAAGACAGACCAAGACAAACCAAAAAAAAAAAAAAAAAAAAAAAAAACAAGACAAACCAAGACAGACCAAGAAAAAAACAAGACAGACCAAGAAAGACCAAGATAAACCAAGACAGACAAAGCCAAACCAAGAAAAAAAACAAGATAAACCAAGAAAAAACAAGACAGACCAGGAAAAAAACAAGATTAACTAAGACAGACCAAGAAAAAAAACAAGACAAACCAAGAAAAAACAAGACAGACCAAGAAAAACACAAGATAAACCAAGACAGAGCAGGACAGGCCAAAAAACAAAACAAAAAACAAGACAGACCAAGAAAAAAAAAAAAACAGACCAAGAAAGACCAAGATAAACCAAGACAGACAAAGCCAAACCAAGAAAGAAACAAGATAAACCAAGAAAAAACAAGACAGACCAAGAAAAAAACAACATACAATCCCGAGACAAACTAAGACAAACCAAGAGAAAAACACAAGACAAACCAAGACACAGTGAGTACCAGTAATTCTTCAGTGCGAAAAGAAGATATAGAGAATGTAAATGGGGGGAAAAATAAATAAACACATATAAAAATGTATTAATAGGTGTGATAGATGAAGCCCAGTTGTTTATTTCTTTTTTTTTCTTCTCCCTTTTACCCGTTTTTTCTCCTTTCTTTGTTATTTTTCCTTAAAACTGTCTTAAAACTGTCTCTCTTCACTGTGTTTCCCTTAAGGTCGACCAATAAAAGTGATAATAATGACGTTTTTAGTATTTGGAAAGATTGACAACTCAACTTAACGCTAACTCCTCAACTCGTAACGACGCATTATTATTCTACTGGATATATTTAGACACATTTATGGCCCATGTTCGAATTTAAGCCTTTTGTGGTATTTACGTGATCGTCCTAGAGCCACCCACAGTTAAGAAAACACATAAAAAACGAGGGAAAAGAAAATAGACCTTATATGGAGAGAGTGGCCATTCTGTCACCGCTGCTGTCTCTTTCCCCCAAAGGAATTCTGGGAACTGGAGTCCAGATAGGATTAAAAAGAGGCATTAATCACAGCAGCAGCACACAAGACCACAGATACAGTGTGTAAAAGAAGGGATCGAAAGTAAAAATACGTGATTAAAGGCTGAATGGTTTAGCGATGCGTCTCTGGCTGTTCACGCCGTATCAGAGGAAGCGAGCTGCAGACTCAGACGGTTAAACTCGTGCGTGATGTTGTTTCAGAGCTGCAGAAGTCCTGAATCAGCAGCTCACTCACTCTGGAACCACCGTGACACTTATACTGAAGATCTCATGCTTCAAAATCGGAGAGTTTTGTGTCATGTCGAGACCAATATGGACGTCCTGATGCGTCTCACACAACAAACTCTTAAACTTTTGTCCAGTTACAGACTTGAATTTGTCTTTTACTCCGGATCAGACCTGGATGACTGAGGGATTACACATTTTTCATGATAGCAGAAGATTAGACTGTAAAGAAGGAACTGAGTGAGTGTGACGTCACCCACAGCTTCAGCTCATCGAGGCTGATCTGGAGCAGAGTTTCATACAGTGGTCCCTGGGTTATGTTCTAAAAACAACCTGCAAAAGGTGAAATCCGCGAAACAGTTATTATTCTGTCTGTTTCTTGGCTGTAAAACCCCTCACCACACACTTTATACACTTTTCTCACTCAGGCATTAACATCTACAGTCTACAGTGGTCTACAGTCCATTAGCCAATCAGGACGCAGAACACGATGGTCCCAAACCCAACTCAACATAAAAAAAACAACAAAAAAAAACAACCCTCAAAATAGCTAACAAAAAAACAAAAAAAACCCCTTAAAATAACAAAAAAACCCAACAAAAAACAAAAACAAAAAAAACCCCTCAAAATAATTAATAACTCCCCCCCCCCCCCCCCAAAAAAAAAAAAGAAAATAACAATATAAAAATAACAAGATAAAAAACACAACACAAAAAAATCTCGAAATAACGAAAAAAAAAAAAAAAAACTCCAAAAAAACCCTCAAAATAACTAAAAACAAAACCCAACAAAAACAAAAAAAAAAACGCAAAATAATTTATAAAATAAAAAAAAAACTAAAAAAAAACAAAAACAACCAACAACCTCAAAATAAAAATAATAATAATAAAATAACAAAATAACAATATAAAAATAACAAGATAAAAAACAAAACACAAAAAAATCTCGAAATAACGAAAAAACAAAACAAAAAAAACAACCCAAAAAATCTCAAAATAATTAATAAAATAAAAAAAATTAAAAATACTCAAAATAACAAAATAAAAATAACACAAAAAAGCTCAAAATAAAAAAACAAATCCACAACACAATGGTCTACAGTCCCTCAGCCAATCAGGAAAGGTGAACCGCGATACAGCGAGGGACAACTGTATTTGTAATTCTGACCACAAGTATCATAGCAACCAAAGAACCAATCAGGAGCGAGGCTGTTGAAGGGTACGCCTCTTCCCGCCTCCTTCCTGTTTGTAACACGGTGGCTAGCAGGTTAGCTATGTCCATTTATATATACAGTCTATTTGTGCTATATATGCTCAGTTTTTTCTTTTAAAATGCCTTGCAAAGTTCTTTATAACAAAACAAACCAACAAAACTACGCCGAAACGTAGACTTTAGCGTCCAAGCTGATGATTTACGCTCGCTCCCTGTATCTTTGTGCCACTTGACCTCTCTCAGAGCGAGTGGGCGGAGTCACCTGTGCTTTCAGTTCAAACCTGTGTCATGTTGAAGCAAAATGAGCCAGGGGAGGATTTATAACGCCCTACGAGAAGAGATAAGGGGAGTGCGCTGACTCTGACGGACAGCACATGCCTGAGAGGGACCCGCGGCGCCCCCTACGCACATACACCCCCCCGACAACTCCTCCACATACATCACGCCTATCTGCTCCCACCGCTGACTCACAGGAACAGAGACGCTGCACATTTGCCATCACTTCACGGCCCAAATTACTATTACCCTGTTTTCTGATCTGTTCTAATGTCGTTAACACACAAACCTGCAGATTTACGCTGAGTTTTTCTCTCAAACTGGAAGAAAACACTCTGTTCCACCTTGTGATGTCATCATGTGGTGATACAGGAAGTGCACGACTGTGTTTTTAGACTCCACACACCTTTTCTAGAATCATTTGGATCATTTCAGGTCTGGAATTGCCAATTTATACTGAACAAAAGGTGAAAAAAAGGAGCTGTTCACTTGAAAACTACCACTTCATGACATCACAAGGTGGAACAGGAGTGTTTTGACCTTTGGAGATGTTACAGACTAATAATAAAGTGTTACTCAAACATGTGTGAATGAAACAAAACACAACTCCAGAAAAAAAGCCATAATTAGAATGCTCTGTTCCACCTTGTGATGTCATGAAGTGGTAGTTTTCAAGTTAACAGCTCCTTTTTTTTAACCTTTTGTTCAGTATAAATTGTCAACTCCAGATTCGCTGAATTGAGTGTCAATATTATATAACCAAACTATAAAAAAACCCCACTTCCTCTATCACCACATGATGACATCACAAGGTGGAACAGAGTTTTCAGTTTGAGTGAAGAGCTTAGTCTAAATCTGCAGGTTTTGTTAAACATGTGAGAATGAAACAAAAAAAACAAAGCTCCAGGTCTGTTTTTGATGACGTAACATTACAAAATTATCAGGGAGCGGGCGCTTAGCAACGCTGTCAATCAAACCTGTTGCTAACGCTAGCCGGAGCGACGTCACGGAAAGAAAACGCCTGATTTGTCTGTCTGTTTTAAAAAAAAAAAAACTAGCCAAAATAACCAAAAATAAGTAAACTTAAGAAAACAAAAACATTTTAATAAATAAACTTAATATAACCAAAAAATAAATAAAAAAAATACTCAAAATAATACAAAAAAAGAAAATATAATCTAAAAAAAAAAAAATAACTCAGAATAACAAAAAAAATTAAGAAAATAAACAAAAAATGAATAAATAAACTCAAAATAATTAAAAGCAAAAAACAAAAAAAACCCAAAAATATCAAAATAACTCAAACTAACTAAAAAAAATTAAAAGTGAACTCAGATTATATATATAAAAAATAAAAAATAAAAAAATCTAAAAATAACTAAACAAAATGGAGAAAATAAACTAAAATAATTTATAAATAAACTAAAAAATAAATAAAGACCCTAGGATCATGTAGAGGGTTAATATACATAAACATTTAAGACCAAAATGACGAGTCTGACAGCCGCAGTTACCACCGCTGATGATGATCACTTCCTGTTTGGAACGCGGCAGGTGCAGGTCAGTGATTTATTATATACAGTGTTTGCAAACGATATATATATTTGTTGCATATCTTTCCTAAACCCACCCATCACCTGAGCGTCCTCTGGCATCTCTGCGTCCACCTCTTCTCTTCAGCTCAAATAAATCAGTTTTTCTGGGGGCTCTCTTGTGATAAATCGTGGGCCGTCTGTGGCTGGAGCCTGCCCAGTCGGCCTGTCACTCGCTGGCCTTCACTCAGGATTAATTAAAGGGCTGATATAAAGGCCAGATGTGCGGGAGCGGGGGGCCTCTGAGGGGGCTCTGAGGGGGCCCCCGACTCCCCGTGTCTCTTTCCTGCCGCACACAAACACTCAGCCTTCAGGATCTGCGCCTGTCGGACTCGTTTGGGGCGGTTACACTCTTAAAGGGGATGTTTGGTGTAAAATTAACTTTTATGAGCCTTTAATCAGCTCATAACAGCGTCCTGCATGTGAGGTTTAGTGCTCAGAAAATGCGTTTTCACCTACCCCCCGTCTCCACCCACTGCTCTGTGTTTAAAAGTTCAGACTCTGGATCGTGTTGGGTTCAGCCAGTTTTCCACAATTTAAACATGTAACAAAGTCAAAGTAAAGTATAAATGTTAGATATCTGCAGTTTACTTAAGCTTGTTTTAAAGTGAATATTTTTTACTTTTACTTGAGTACATCTGAGAGCAGTATCTGTACTTTCTACTCCACTACATTTTTGAAAAGGACTGAAAAGTAAAAGTGTTTTTTATGACAGTCTGAGGGTTTATTTTTAACAAAAAACTAAAATATACTATTGTATTTTCTGGACTATAGTCGCTCTGGAGGATAAGTCGCACCAGTGAAAAATGCAGAATAATGAAGAAAAAAACATGTATAAGTTGCGTTTTTGGGGAAATTTATTTAACAAAATCCAAGACCAAGAACAGACATTTTATCTTTAAAGTCAAGTTATAATAATCAGAATAAAATGTGTAAGAACAGGCTGAATATCAGAACATCAGGCTGACGTCACACATTTATATTTCTTCATGAAGCTCAGACAGAACTGACACGTGTCGGTTTGTTCACGTCAGATATTAACAGTTAATCACAAACTAAAGCAGAAAAAACAACAAGTTTACTCTGGATCTCACTCCAAAAATCACTAAATCCACTGAATTCTTCATCCTCGTGTCGAAGATGAACAACTCCACCAGCTCCAAAGGAAGATGAAGCTCCTCTTCCTCTTCTGTGAGGCTCAGACTGGTACAACTGTAGAGCGCCCCCGTGTGGTGTCACTGTGACAAGAACCAACATGTGACATTATATTTGAATCATTTCACATATAAGTCGCATCTGAGGATAAGTCGCCCCCGAACTATGAACAAAAGACACTGAAAGTCCAGAAAATACAGTAATAACAAAATTCTTCACATGTGAATCTTTATAAGACTCAAAATCAGCACAAAATACTTTTACTTTTTACTCTTTAAGTACATTTTTTACCTATTTTTTCATGTGATACTTTTACTTTTCCATGAGTATTTTTTTGGCTCTGGTATCTGTACTATTAACCAAAGTAGATTTTTCTTTTTTTTTTTTTTTAATGTATGTAATACTTTTACTTGAGTACTTTTTCTCCCTCTGATATCTGCACTTTTACTCAAGTAGATTTTTTTTATTTGATACTTTTATTTAAGTAGCTTTTACTTCTACTTGAATTTTTTTTTTTTGCTCTGGTATCTGTACTTTTACCTAAGTAGATTTTTTTATTTTTATTTAATACTTTAACTTGAGTACTTTTTTTTGGTGCTGATATCTGTACTTTTACTCAAGTACATTTTTTTTTTTTTATTTGATACTTTTATTTAAGTAGTTTTTTTTTAATTTATTTGATACTTTTACTTTTACTTGAGTTTTTTTTTTTTGCTCTGGTATCTGTACTTTTACTCAAGTAACACACTTTTTTTTTAATATGAAGTTTAACGCTCACATCACCTCGACTCTGACTTCCTCGTGTCTCTGCTTCAGTTCTTCAGTTCCCCGATGTGGGAAACGGGGGCGCTGTAACGAGGTGGGGGCGTGTGACTCTGGAGGTCAAAGGTCACGGGGTGAACTTTATTACTCGATGACTGAGGAGGGGCTTAGATGAGTGAGAGTCACTCAGTGCTGCAGTCACGGCTGAGCTGGGGTTAACCCGGTGTGGCCCCCGCGAGCCGTGGCCCCCGCGAGGCCGTGGCCCCCGCGAGGCCGTGGCCCCCGCGAGGCCGTGGCCCCCGCGAGGCCGTGGCCCCCCGTGTGGGTCGTGGGTGGGGGGTAAACCCGGGGCCACAGTGACTCCTGGGACTCGGGGCTGATTCCTGATATTTCTCTTTTTCCTCGTTCAAACGGGACATTGCAGTGCGGCACTTCCTGGTTTCACGGCGCAGGACAAAGATGCTTTATTTGAATTTTCACACCGCACTTAATATTTTGTAAATGGTTCTGTTTCAAATGAATCAGGCTCTTGACGGGGCGTGACCTTTGACCTCTGCGAGGAGCTGAACACTGTTAACTCTGTTTTAATTACAAAATGAAAACTGATCCTGAGTCTGCACGTTCTGCCTGATTATGAGGCGACTTTCTCACATTTGTGCATAATCCTCTTATTTCTATGGAAAAACAAAGTACGATTGTTACCAGCTGAAAGAGAAAAGCCGTTTGGATCAGGGACGAACTGATCCGATCCTGGAGTCAGATATCGACTTCCAAATATCGGTTCAGTCGATCGTGGTTGGGCAAAACGGTTTACAGTCGCAGTCGGCCCAGAAAGTCTCAGAATGTTTCTTTATTTCTCTTTATTTATACAGGGAAACCCATGAGAGACTCTTTTTCAAGGATGCAACGATTCCGATACTATAGCCTGAATCCAGTGTCAACCGATACCAGAGCAGGAACTAATAATAACATTTTTACTATACTTTTTTTTCAAATTAATTTTTGTATATTTTATATATTTATTTTCTGTATGTATTTATTATTTAAAACAAGAACAGTGCATAAAACACTTTTATCTCAAAGAGAAAACATTTAGCTACAATCCCCTGTGCGTCTGCCAGACCATGTGCACAGAACACGCCTAGTTCCCCCTAACAATAATTCAACTAAAATAAAATAAAATTAAATACAATAAAATCAAATTGGTATCGAAGATGAGAAAGATGGATCAATGCATCTTTGGTTTAGATACGACTAAAAGCAAAAGCTACAAGATACAAGCAGATTTATACTGAAAGAGACCGTGAAGAGACAGTGAAAAGTTTAGGACCACCTCATGACATCATCAGGTGAAAAGAGCATTCTGAGTTCTTGACTAAAAATGTAGGACTTTACAAACATGATGGAGGAAAAACACATTTCTAGATAAAATGTTTTATTTAATTTGATTTTTTTTCAAGAAGAGTAGACCAGACTTCACTGGATCGACTCGAGAGCGTTCAGGTTTTATCTCTTACGATGGTCGTCTCTGAGCTGACCTGGGAACGCCGTGGGAGGAGCTGGAGGAGGTGTCTGGGGTGAGGGAAGTCTGAGAGTCCCTGCTTATAGATTGCTCCCTCTGCGATGTTCCCCGGATGAGTGGAAGACGACAGATGCATGGACAAATATTGATGTTTTTGTTATAATTTGGTGCAATATTATCAATAAGATTATCTCTAAATCAAGTGTTTTGCCCAAGGACACAGCGACAGTATCATTTGTGGGAGCTGGAATCGCATCGCCAACCTTTGAGTCAGTCGATTTGACCAATACGCCAATGATTTTTACATCTAGAGCGGGATTCGAAACCACCAACCTTCAGATTATTGATATAAATACCTCTAAATCAAGTGTCTTGCCCAAGGACACAGTGACAGTATGCATTTGTGGGAGCTGGAATCGCATCGCCAACCTGTGAGTCACTGGATTTGACTGTTACACACCAATGAATTTTCACATATAGAGCAGGATTTGAACCTTCAACCTTTGGATCAGTGGACAAAAACTCCAATATATAAGTCTTCAAACTTTACACAGATAAATATTTCATGCGAAAAATCAAATGTGGATCAGTGGATTTGAACGTTATGCCAATGATTTTTTGTCAAGAGCAGGATTCGAACCACCAACCTTCAGATTATTGATAAAATTACCTCTAAATAAAGTGTTTTGCCCAAGGACACAGCAACAGCATAATTTGTGGGAACTGGAATCGCATCGCCAACCTGTGAGTCAGTGAATTTGACTGTTACGCCAATGAATTTTACGTCTAGAGCGGGATTCGAACCACCAACCTTCAGATTATTGATAAAACTACCTCTAAATCAAGTGTTTTGCCCAAGGACACAACAACAGTACCATTTGTGGGAGCTGGAATCGCACCAACATCCTGTGCGTCACTGGATTTGAGTGCTAAACCAATGATGTTTACGTCAAGAGTGGGATTCGAACCACCAACCTTCAGAATATCAATAAAATTAGCTCTAAATTAAGTGTCTTGCCCAAGGACACAAAGACAGTATGCATTTGTGGGAGCTGGAATCACACCGACCACCTGTGAGTCAGTGGATTTGAACATTACGCCAATGATTTTTACATCAAGAGAAGGATTCGAACCGACAACCTTCTGGTCAATGGACAAACGCTCCAATATATAAGTTTCTAAACGTTTCTTGCAAAAATCGAACCCTCGTCTGTTCGTCGAGACTCGCTCCGGCCTCGTCCCAACGACTCACCACGGAGAACATTTACGCGCCTGATCCGTGGGACGTCTGCACCTAGAACTTTTACTGCAGAAAGTGGAGCCCATATAATCGACTGTCACCATGGCTCATATTTGCAGTCTGGGCCGGTCTGGATATGTGGGCCCCCCCCGCTCACATACATCATGGTTTAAACAGAGCGGGGAGCGGGCCCCTGAAGCGGGCCCCTGGAGCCGTGTGCGATACGGCCGCTCCGAGCCTAATGGGGCTGGAAAAAGAGGTAAACATGTCCACGACCCTGTGAATTCCATTACATCGAGGAGGTGATTTGCAGCTCGGGCTTCGCGCTACCAACCCGGAGTTCAGCTCTAAAGTGTAAGCCACAGGTCGAGGGACGTCAGCACTACAACACGACACGTCTGCATCACCGGCGTGGACTCGTTTGGGGTTTTAGGAAGTGTAAAAAATGATGAAGTAGAAGCTTACGATGGGTAGACAGGCTAACGTGTAAGCTAACATGTATGCTAATGTGTAACGTGTATGCTAATGTGTTTTTTTTGCGCTAGCTTCAGCTCATTTTTGGACTTTTTTGATTTTTTTTTTTTTTTCCCTCACCGGCGTTTGGACTCGTTTGAGGTTTTAGGAAGTGTAAAAAATAATAAAGTAGAAGCTTACGATGGGCTAACAGGCTAACGTGTAAGCTAACATGTATGCTAATATGTAATGTGTATGCTAATGTTTTTTTGCACCAGCTTCAGCTCATTTTTGGACTAGTTTTGGACTAGTTTGGGGTTTTAGGAAGTGTAAAAAATGATGAAGTAGAAGCTTATGATGGGTAAACAGGCTAACGTGTAAGCTAACATGTATGCTAATATGTAACGTGTATGCTAATGTGTTTTTTTTTGCGCTAGCTTCAGCTCATTTTTGGGCGGTTTTGATAGGGTTTTTTTGCATCACCCGCATTTGAGTAGTTTGGGGTTTTAGGAAGCGTAAAAAATGATAAAGTAGAAGCTTACAATGGGTAAACAGGCTAACATCTAAGCTAACATGTATGCAAATGTGTAACGTGTATGCTAATGTGTTTTTTTTGCGCTAGCTTCCTCTCATTTTTGGACGGTTTTGATGGAGGTTTTTTGCATCACCGGCGTTGGACTAGTTTGGGGTTTTAGGAAGTGTAAAAAATGATAAAGTAGAAGCTTACGATGGGTAAACAGGCTAACGTGTAAGCTAACATGTGTGCTAATATGTAATGTGTATGCTAATGTGTTTTTGCACTAGCTTCAGCTAATTTTTGGACTGTTTTGATTTTATTTTTTTAATCACCGGCGTTGGACTAGTTTGGGGTTTTAGGAAGCGTAAAAAATGATAAAGTAGAAGCTTACGATGGGTAAACAGGCTAACGTCTAAGCTAACATGTATGCTAATATGTAAAGTGTATGCTAATGTGTTTTTGCGCTAGCTTCAGCTCCTTTTTGGACTGTTTTGATGGTTAATTTGCATCACCGACGTTTGACTAGTTAGGGTTTTAGGAAGCGTAAAAAATGATAAAGTAGAAGCTTACGATGGGAAGACAGGCTAACGTCTAAGCTAACATGTATGCTAATATGTAAAGTGTATGCTAATGTGTTTTTGCGCTAGCTTCAGCTCCTTTTTGGACTGTTTTGATGGTTAATTTGCATCACCGACGTTTGACTAGTTAGGGTTTTAGGAAGCGTAAAAAATGATAAAGTAGAAGCTTACGATGGGAAGACAGGCTAACGTCTAAGCTAACATGTATGCTAATATGTAATGCGTATGCTAATGTGTTTGTGCGCTAGCTTCAGCTCATTTTTGGACAGTTTTGATTTTTTTTTTTTGCATCACAGGCGTTGTGTAAAAAAATGTGTAAAAAATGGTAAAGTAGACGTAAAGTTTGCAGTAGTAGCATTATTCGTGAACTAAATATTAAAATTTTGAGGCTTTTCTTGCTGAATTCACTCTCTTTTTTGTTTATTTGCAGATGCAGACGAGAGAAAACTTCTTAAATACACAAACAGAAACGAGGAAGTGAAGCTTACGATGGGTAAACAGCTAACGTGTAAGGTAACATGAATGCTAATATGTAACATGTATGCTAACATGTTTTTGTGCTAGCTTCAGCTCCTTTTTGGACTGTTTTGATGTTTTTTCATAGCTCGATTTGGAACTTTTCTTGAAATTTTCTCAGATGCAAGTAAAACTCTGGTTTTATTTTTAACAGGCCGTTTAAAAAATACCAATTTAAAGAGCTCGTGTTACACTATTTTCTCATCTCTTATAATGTCGTTTCCTCGTTACAATCAGACCTGCAGTTGTGTTTTTTTGTTTCATTCTCACATGTTTAATAAACAAACCTGCAGATTTAGGCTGAGTTCTTCTCTCAAACTGAAAACACTCTGTTCCACCTTGTGATGTCATCATGTGGTAAAACAGGAAGTGCTCCACTGTGTTTTTAAACTCCACACAACTTCATTCCTAGAGTCATTTGGATAATGATTTCAGCTCTGGAATTGCCTATTTATACTGAACAAAAGAAAAATGTAGAGAGCTAACTTGAAAACCACCACTTCATGACATCACAAGGTGGAACGGAGCATTTAGAAAACTCCAGCACTAGAATTTCCAATAAAACTGTATATTACTGTTTTGCTAGCGAACGTCGTGGCTAAAAGTTCTCCTGCGTTTTTACTGGATCAAACATGAGCTGAAAGTCCCGAGCTGGAGCCGTCAGCGGGAGGATGGATGTGAGTCAGGATCCAGGTGTTAGACCAGGAAGAAAAATAAACAGTCAGAGTAATTGCTGATATGTTCCTAATGGGCCCCCCGCCGAGCGCCCCTCTGAGCCCCCCCGCGGGCAGGCCACCCCCGATGGCGCTCACACCTGCCGGAGGAGAGGGGCCGGGCGTATTTTATCTGCTCAGGGCTCATCGGGGGGCCGTTGCTCTTCCTCGCAGATGGGTGAGGAGGAGGAGGGGTGTGGTTGGGGGTCCCCGTGTCTGTCAACGCCGCTCACATCCCCGGGGCCCCCTTCCGAACCTCCCCCGCCTCCCCCAACGCTGACCTGGAACACATTCTGGAGAGGAGGTCGTCGGCGTGGAGTCTGCGTAACTCTCGAGACGCTTGTGTCACGTCCAGAACGACGCACAAAAAAAAAAAAAAAAAAAAAAAAACGTTTTATTTTTTTAAAAAAACAAGTTTAAACGGCTCATATTACACTATTTTCTATGTTCTGATGTTGTTTCTCGTCACAAACCCGAGCTGGAGTTTCATTCACGCAAGTTTAAACCTGCAGATTTAGACTAAGCTCTTCTCTCAAACTGAAAACACTCCGTTCCACCTTGTGATGTCATCATGTGGTGATACAGGAAGTGCTTTTTTTAATAGTTTAATAGAAATGGAGCATGGATACATTTTTTTCCATTCTGGTTGTGTTTATTGAACTGAAAAACACGCAGACACGCTCAGAGAAGGGTCACATCTCCACAAACCCGACTCGTACTTCACCTGCTTGTATATCCTCTAGAAAGTTACGTACTGTAGCTTTAAACGACCCATATTACGCTGTTTTCTGATCTGTTCTAATGTCGTTTCCTCGTCACAAACAGACCTGGAGTTGTGTTTTGTTTCATTCTCACATGTTTAACACAAAAACCTGCAGATTCAGGCTGAGAAAAACACTCTGTTCCACCTTGTGATGTCATCAGGTGGTGATACAGGAAGTGCTCCACTGTGTTTTTAAACTCCTTCATTTATAGAATCATCTGGATCATTTCATTTTATACTGAACAAAACAAAAAACAAAAAACGCTT
The DNA here is from genome assembly GCA_019594935.1 of Periophthalmus modestus. Classification (NCBI taxonomy): domain Eukaryota; kingdom Metazoa; phylum Chordata; class Actinopteri; order Gobiiformes; family Gobiidae; genus Periophthalmus; species Periophthalmus modestus. The sequence goes on along the minus strand of JAIEZT010001048.1, from coordinate 10,003 downwards.
TTTCTTCTTTGTTTAGTCTCATTATGAGGATTTGTTTTGGCAAAAATAAATACAAATTATTTTAATAGGAACAATGAAGAAGTGGAAAAAAGCGTCTGTGTACTGCGACATGCTAGCTAGCTCACTGCGTCTCAAAGCTAAACGTCAATTTTATTAAAATTAGAACATAACATAAAATAAACAACCTGTTTTAAGTTCAAAATCATTCAAATAAAGATTATTCATTTGGTTTTATACATAGAAAACTTCAGTTTGTGGTTTTTTAATCCTCTTGTTATGCCTCAAAATTAGCATTAGCGTTAGCATCGAGACACAGACATCTCTTTAACACACTAAACATATTATTATTGTAGTTTTTAACATGTTGGCAGCTCTCTGTCCACTGCAGGATCTTTAAATATTTATAAATTTTACTCGACAAAAACCTCACAGAGATAAACCTGGACAGGAAGTAGTGACGCTAACAGTGAGGTTGGGGGCGCTGTCGTGCACAGAGATCATTGGTTAAGAATAAAATGATACAAATAAGTCGCAAATGAGCAATAAGACGACACTCATGGTTTTTATATTACACCAAATCATCCATTATTTTCACTTTTCAACATAAACTTATGGATTTGAATTATGATAAATGTTTAAATTGAACATTTAAAACTGGTTTGGTGAAGTTTTTCTCTTATAAAATGGGGGGTTACGATCCACTTTAGGGGTGGCGGCACATTCTGTCACTTAAATATGTTTGTTTTAGTGAAAATTAGGTCGAATAACAAAGTAAACCACACAAAATAAAGTAGCTCATTCAGTGTTTTTAACTTATTTTTACTACTTTCTACATTTTATATACTGTAAATTTCAGACTATAAGCCGCTTTTTCGTCCACGCTTTGAACCCTGCGGCCTACACAACGGTGCGGCTAATTTATAGATTTTTACTGACTTATGGCCACCGGGGGGCGCTCAAAAAAGTGAGACAGCCGTGGGGAAAATGCTCGAAGAAGACACAAGTTTTGATTTTGAACTGTTATTTTACTCATCAGGTCACAGCCTCATCATGGAAAACACACGAAGAAATGAAAATGATGCAAATTTAAGAAAAAAGAAGGAAGGAAATAGAGCCACAGTGAGTTTGGCGTCAATGACCCGATGGAGCGACGTTGGAGGCGGCAGAAGAACTTACTCGATGTAAAAAGACGACAAAATCTTTGAGAGGAAAATCAAAGCAGATGCTCGTGTTGGTGCGGTTTTTATTTTCTAAACCTGCAGCTGTGTTCATCTGTGCTGAGGTCGATTTTCAGGCACAGTTTGAAAAAAAGCTTGTCTTAACCCTTGAGAACCCACTGGGTCAAATTTGGCCGCAGTTAATTGCTGCTACCCAAAATGAACACACAAACAAACAAAAAAAGTCAAATTTCAATTAAAAAAAATTCAAAAAGCCCAGAGTGCCACTTCTGACCCCTGCATAGAGACACCTAGTGGATGAATATGAACTAAAATGAGACCAAAATCGTTTTCTCAGCAAATCAGAACCAAAATTGTGCTTTTTTTGTTGTTAATCTTTTTAGTAATAGTTTGCAGAAGGCCTAGAAGTACGTTTTATATTCTTTTGGGATAAATTAGCGAGCCCAGTGGGTCAAATTTAGCCCCTGATCCTAAATTATAGAATAAAGGGTTTAAAATTGAAAAAGTGGATATTTCAGTGTTGAACTTATAGCAATAATTTAAAGCAATGTTCATAATTTTCCAAAGACGAAAAGGTTCTTGGGTTCTTCAGGGTTTAAATTAAACTCAAAAAAAACCTTCTGTATCTCATGTTACAAACATATTTATTACCTGCGGTTTATATTCAGGTGCGGTTTATATTCAGGTGAGCTCAATAATCACAGAAGACGTTAAATAAAGAACTAAGATATATGGGATATGTAGCAAAAACATCCTCAGACCATGTTGAAGTGTTTAAATTTGATGTAATGTGGATATAAAGTTGTAAAAACGTGAGCAGCAGTGTCCAAACTTCTGATGGTCGTGTTTAGTTTCTTTCATTCTAGCTGTGACAGACAGATCCACAGACAGATCCACCGACAGATCCACAGACAGATCCACAGGACCAGATCCACAGACAGATCCACCGACAGATCCACAGACAGATCCACAGACAGATCCACAGACAGACCCACAGACAGATCCACAGACAGACCCACAGACAGATCCACAGACAGATCCACAGACGGCGCTGATCATTTCTGCCCAAAATCTCAGGTTACAAGAAACAAAACTATCCCCGAAATGCCTTTTTTTTGTGAACGAAATCGAAACCAGCCAGCGAAAGAATCTAAAGTATGTCCAAATGACTTCTTCTTCTTCTTCTTCTTCTTTTTCTTCTTTTTTTCTTCTTTTTCTTTCTCTTCTTCTTCTTCTCTTCTGCTTCTTCTTTTTCTTTTTTTTTTTTCTTTGCTTTTTCTTCTTCTTCTTCTTCTGCTTCTTCTCCTTCTCCTTCTCCTTCTCCTTCTCCTTCTCCTTCTCCTTCTCCTTCTCCTCCTCCTCCTCCTCCTCCTCCTCCCTCCTCCTCTCCTCCTTCGTCGTTCGTCGTCTTCTTCTTCTCCTTCTCTTCTTCTCCTTCTTCTTCTCCTCCTTCTCCTTCTCCTTCTTCTTCTTCTCCTCGTGCAAAGTTCTCAGATTGTTTAGAGTCGGAGCGTGCCCAGTGGCCAGAGAGCCTGTTTATCGGCTTTGCTCTGGTTTTTCTCGAGCGCCGCCGCTGCCTGCACACGTTGCGTCTGCAATCCTGGATGGGTCCCTGGGGCCCGGGACCACACATGCGCTACAACCTCTCCCCAAAACGACGAAGCGAGCAGCAGCGGCATTTGATGAAGTACATGTAGAGGGAACGATAAACGCACAGAAAGAAGATATAGTGAGAATATTTTACACGCAGAAGTACTACAGCTACATGAGGTAATGTCTTGTATCGGCGTATCTCCCATCGCATATTTCTCCTTCACTCAACCATTTCAGCAAATAAGCAAAACGAATATATTCTTTATCGGACGTCCAAATAAACATCCGAGGCCGTTCTCCGTCCAAACCTTTGTGATCGTTCATTGAAGGGTGAAAAAAAACGGAGAGTGAATGAGTGAAGTGGGTGAAGGAGGGGTTGAAATCGGAATCAGGAGCCTGCTGCACTCTTGGTTGTCTCCTGGGGACTTCTCCGCTCGGCCCCCGGACTTAATTGCCCCCTGCCCCTTCCTCCGCCCCCCCGTCCAGATATAAACAAGGCGGGATAGTGTGTGAGAGCGGCGGCAGGCAGAAGCTCGGGAGGGTCCAGAAAGCGAGGAATTAACCCAAAAGTGACGCAGGAATGGAATGTTAAATCGGGATTAGTTTGCAAAAATCGATTTTTTTTTGTTTCATGTTTAAGTGTTATTTTAAATCAGAAAAATGGAAAAAAAAAAGTGACAAAATTCAGGTTTTTTTTTTCAATTTTTCTAATATACTCAACCCAGATGGTAAAAGGAGGGATTATAAGTGGCTTTTTAATCATAAATGTGAAGGTTATGATGCAGAATTTAAATTATACAGCAAAACGAGGCTCAACTGGTACCAAAATAAATTAAGAAAGCCAGTTAACCCTTTTAAGGCCTGAGCTCACTATAGACCAGTGTCTCACCTAGACTTTTATCTTTTTTTATCCATAAAAATCATGTTAAAATATCAGATATATACTGCGTTTTTTCACACAACTGCCTCTATTTTACACATCCATCTGTATTTTTTCTGTGACGCATTGAATAAGCGACTGGGGGGAAATCCTTGCGGCGCCTGCCTCTCGTTCGTCCGTCTTTCGAGGGACAGAGGCAATTATTGTAATGGACGATAAAATACCTAAAAAGCGCCATGCCTCTGCTTTGAGACGATGTTTGAATTTACATGAAGCACAGTTGGTTGCGGAGTTACGGCGTCTGTCGGCGCCGAAAGCATCCAACTCTATAGGATTAAGGAATTCGAGTTACGATAAAAAAAACAAAAGGTCAGTTGTTAGCGATTTCTAGAGGTCTAGTGGTCAGAGAATACGTCTGCCCAAACTGTGGCTCGGGGGCAAATGCGGCCCTCAAACCAATGTTTCTTGGCCCTCAATCCTCCAGGTGAATCGGCCCACATTACCTTAAACAGAACGTTTTACTGTACATTTCTGAAAATCTACTTCAACAAGCCCGTATCAAAATTGAATGTGTTCCACTGAGGATAAAGGTCGAGAGGTTCAGTTAAATTGTAATAAAAACCACAGATTTGAAGTATTTCACTGTATTGACCCGTCTATGGCCCTCAGTCGGCCCTCAGCTTTGTCTGTGTTTATATTTGTGGGCTCTGGAAAAGTTTGGACAGACCTGATCTAAGGCGAGGATGTTCACAGAGAGATAGTCAGCCGCCGCGTCGGGCAGGTGTGCGGCGTTTTTATTGCTGGCGACACTGGTACCGGCTGTGGATGGGTGGCACCGGGGAGCGATGCACCAACCACAGGACGAGGATCGGAGCCGACCCAGGAAAAGAGCTGAAGCCGTCCCCCCCCATCCCTCAGCAGCAGGAGCAACAGCGGAGATTTTACACATGTAACTAAAAGCACCGGGGTAGGCTAACAGGAGCTAACAGGAGCTAACAGGAGCGTTGTGCTGCTGCTATAAAGCAATTTAAATACGCTCCAGACCCCACTGGTTACCAGCACCTTGAGGGCGCAAAAACCCGCACCTGCAGCGTCACAAAGAAAAAATTAAGGCACATTTTTTACTATAAACTGCGGAATTGCACGTCAAAGTCAAACGTTTAGACCACATCGTTTCATTTCAAAGCTTTTTTTTTCTTGTTTATTACTTTCTACATTTTGGATACTGTGATGTGCACTGTCGACCCATACCACGGGGCCGGCGGTTCGACCCGAGCGTTTGGGTGGGTCGGATACTCGATGAAGAGACGTGGAGTCAGAAGTGCTCGGTTTAACTTAACATTAGCGAAAATAAGGCTCAGCTAAAGCAAGTTCTATAGCTCTGATGGAACAAGCGTTTGGGACTTGTGCATTTGACATTCGTCTTTTTTCTTCAACTTCTCTGGAAATAAGCAGGACTCCCAGACTTCCCTCACCCCAGCCACCCTCCTCCAGCTCCTCCGGTGGGGACACCCAAAGCGCTGCCAGCCCAGCCCAGGAGTCATCATCCCCCCAGCGTGTCCTCCTCCAAATGAGAACAGCGATGAGAAGGTTCTGAGCACACGGACCAGACACGTGATCGCTACAGTTTGAAACGACACAAACGATTCTCCAGCGTGAACGAGTCACGGCTCACACAGGCCCACGGTGCAAAGACAAAGCTGGATGAGCAGGTAAAAAAGCAGGTAAACGCCTCCTCACTTCCTGCATGATCCCAAAGCTTTAGTCCCAAAACTCTACTGAAGCTTCCTCTCTGTTACAATCCTGTGGAGCAGCTTTAACTCGGGTCGGTGGGGCCAGATCGGAGTAAAAGTCGACCCACGTCACTATTAGAGACATACAGAGGCCATCAGATGTATGAAGTAAGACACATGAACTATATAGCAAAGAAAAAAAAGTGTAAATAACTATTTATTATTTTTTAACATTTTAAATAAAAATCCTAAAAGTCTTAGTGGAGTAAGTAAGTGAGTGTCACCCACAGCGTTCGGCTCCAAATGAAGCTCCTTGAGGAAAAAAATAAAATAAAATAAAATAAATAATAAAATAAAATAAATAATAAAATAATGATAAATAACGCATCTTATTTATAAGCGCCTTTCAAAACACCCAAGGACACTGAAAACAAGCTAAAATTACATATACATATAAATACAATAAAACAAACAAAATAAATAAATAAATAGATAACAATGCAAAATAACAAAAAAAACAAAACAAACCAAAAACCCCAAAACAAACTCAAATAACTCAAAAATAAAAATAAACTCAAAAATAACAAAATAAATAAATAAACTTGGAAAAATGGAAAAATGAAAAAAAAAAAAAAAACTCCAAAATAACAGAAAAAATAAATAAGTAATGATAATAATAATAAAATCAAATCAAATCAAAATAAAAAAACAAAAAAAAATTAATAAAATAAATAAAATTAAAAAAAATTGAAGAAAATAAACAAAAAAATCCTAAATACTAAAAAAAAAAGAAAAAAAAAAAAAAGAAGAACCCAGGATCATGTAGAGAGTTAATACAAACATTTAAGATAAAATGACGAGTCTGCGACAGCAGCAGTTACAGCCCATCCATGGTCACTTCCAAGTTGGACCACGCCAGCTAGCAGGTTAGCTACGTCCCATTTTTATAAACAGTCTATGGTTCAAAGCAAAGGGTAAAGACTATTTTACGAAATCTGGAGTTATTTTAAGTTTATTTTTGTTTCCATACGTGTCATTCATAGTTTTGATGCCTCAGTGCAAATAATCATGGAAATACAGAGAAGTTCCAAACTTTTAACCAGTCGTGTGGGTCATGTACTGATTTCTAAACCTCAAATCATCTCAGTCCAGAGCTTTGAGACAGAGAGTAACATCTCCTTCACACGTCCCGCCTCTCGCTGCTCATCGATTGGTTCCCAGACGCTCAGACACTGGGCTCATCATTAGACGTGATCCCTGCTCAGTGTAAGTCCTACAGCCTGCGGCGCACACGGCCCTGACCTGCGAGCGGCTGCGGACGAACAGAGAACTTAGACTGTGTACGATGGACTTTACAGAGGCCTCAGTGTGTGTGCGCAGGCTGGGACAACATTACACAATAAACATGTTACTGCCAATAGAGACGTGAAAGCTACTGCACTTACACTCAGCTCTTAACCTGCTGCAGATGTTCAGACTGTCTGCTGACTTCAAGTGCAGCTCGGCAGTTTTCGGGGTTTTTATTTTTAGTTTGGTTTGATAATATCTGTGGTAAATTTCAATAAGAGGGAGTTTGAGAAGAACAGTTGGGGAAAAAAGCTGGAAAATACAGGAAGTATTGATAATTCAAACGTATTTATAGGGCACGTCTGCTGCAAGGAACCATTTTTTCTGTCAAGATCTATTGTGTGCTCGTGTCGCTCCATAGTATAATCTACGACTCTCGTGGATCGTTATGATGTAAATTGGACTTTTTCAATCGTAAATAGCTTTATTTTTTACATTATTCTATATGTGTCTTGTCTGTAAAACCCCTCACCACCCACTTTATACACTTTCTCAAACATTAACATTTTCCTCACATTTCTCTCTTGTTTAAACACAAAGTTCAAACCTTTTCGGGGCGAAAACTCACAAACTTACAGCCCTATTCAGAGTCACACTGCGATCCAACATTTAATGGACACATGTTAGGACGCAGAACACAAGGCAGACCCTGTCATAAATCGTGCGCAAATTGGACTAAAACATCCACGAAACAGTGCGGTGGAGGTAAAAAAACGGGGATCGATTGGCAAAATCCGGTTAAAGAATTAAACCTCAAACATGCCTCACCAAGTCCAAATACACTTAAGTTAATTGCGCTGAAAAGTCCAGTTTTGCCAGAATACAACCGGTGCTGTCATTTATTTTAGATTGTCAGGATAATAACATGGGGAGCTTTGGCCCTTTGCTCCTCGCTGTTACAAGCACGGTAACAATTAGATCACTTCAACACTCGCACTTTTTGCCAAATAGCATTCTCCCTACACTTCCACTGACTTTTCCCTAAACTTTTAAAATCAGGGCTAAGGGGTCGGGGTAAAACCACGTCACACAGTAAACAAAAAACAAAGAACAAGCTTAAAACTTTATCATTTCATTGGCTTGTCATTGTTGTTCAACTAAAAATACCACAAACCAGTGGATAATTCATTTAAACAAACTTTTTAAAAATCAGGCTTGACTTGAAATATCATTATTAGGTCTGTACGACATGCATGCAGTTGATGTTATTCAGGTTTTATTGTTATATTTACTCAAATTCCCGTCCATAAAAGTACTGATTATGAGCAGTTTGGCCCGGTCAACAGAAGCTCTGAGGGCCAAGAAAATTGGTTCTGAGAGCCCGCATTTTTGGCCCCTGGACCACAAGTTTGGACACCCCAGCCGTAGAGTGAAACCCTATAATCCGCCACCACGACCTTTTTGCTTATCTGGCTGAGTCTCAAATTGTCCCACATCTTGCGCACGTTTTCCACCTTCAACTGCACTTTTACATCATAGGAAACAGTCGCACATTCACACAGACACTGGGTTTACGTGTCTTGGCCCAAGGGTTCACGGACAGTAGTTGCTCTGTGGGAGCTGGAACACTTGGGCAGTGGATCTGACCGCATCCACACCTGATGTTTTTATTATATCAAGAACCTCAAGATCAGACGAATGAGCCTAAAGGGTAAAAAATGACACTGAAATAATCCACAGTTTTACTTTGATTCTTTATTTCTTCATAAAAGAAGAGTCAAAGGTGTCGTCATCGCAGACTTTATTCTGTTTTCGCTTGAACGAAGTAAAAGAATTATCGTTCCCTTTGAATATCAACAGATAAATATAACGTTATAGGTGATTTATTTATTTATTGAATCAACAGGCAAACTAACGTTTATAGATATTTAGTTATGTATTTTTTTTTTTTATCAACAGGTAAAATATAACAAGTATAAGTGATTTAATTGTTTTTTTTTTTTTTTTTTTTTTTTTTTTTTTTTTTGAATCAACAGGCAAAATATAACGTTAAGGTGATTTTTTTTATTTTTGACTTTTTTTATTTTTTATTTTTTGTCATCAATTAGGCAAATATAACCTTATAAGTAATTTTATTTGTATTATTTATTTTTAAAACAGGCCAACGATAACGTATAGGTGATTATTTTTGATTTTTTTATGTATTGTTGGTTTGGTTGTTTTTTTTATCAACATGCAAATATAACGTTATACGGGATTTTAATTTAAATTGTTAAGTATTAATTTTTTGCTTAGAAACGGCAAATATAACGTAGAAGGGATTAATTTTTTTTTTTTTTGGTCTTATCAACAGGCAATATAACATTATAGGTGTTTTGTTTTTTTTTGTTTTTTTTTCCAACGGTAGAGAGTATTGCATAACTTTAAGAAACTCACTTGTTTTCCTGTAGAAGAGCATGCAGTGCATGATGGATACGAAAGGTGGGGCGGAGGTATGTCGGATGCTTCGTTTTGCTTCGCTCTCCATGGAAAACAGGGCAATTTAAGCGTGAAATGGGGACAGGGCTCGTAGCGCGCCAGGGGAAGCGGGGAAGTGACGTAAGTGAACTTCAAACGCAGGCCGGGAAACGGAAAACTCGAGAAACGGCCTTGAACTTGTCCTGAACGTGACCCCTAGTAGTTTATGGACTCCCGCGTTATTCAGGCCACCACAGAGACCCCCTCCCTGGTGGTGGTGTTTCAGTCTTTTATGGAGCTCGCCGCCGCACCGCAGAACAAACATGTTTCCTAAAGTGAACGTCAGAGGACTTTAACCAGGCTGTAAAAAAAACGTATCATAGGGGGGATGGAGAAACATAAATACTAACGACTACTGCTTGTTAAGCCGACAAAGGGGAAAAGTAGATTGTTTAATTTTATCAGTGTGTTTTAGTGTCTATTAAACTTCACAGGTTCGCGGGCGGTTTACATACGGCCGGTCAAAGCGCTACGTTAGATTTTAGGCATGCTGCTGTTCCTGGTCCTTCTGGCTGTGTTACTATACTGTCTGAAAGCTGTAAGCTGTGGAGGGCGATGACTGGTGTCCACCCCAAACCCAAGAAAATAAAATGATTTCCTGTTTAACAATAACAATCTGGTTTTAGGAGTAGTATGGGTGACAGTTGCGCAGTTTGTAGAGGTTGTCACTGTCCGAGGTGGCCAGTTCGAATCCCCGCTCTTGACATAACAATCATTGGTTGAGAGGGAGATCAGGACCCACAGGCTGGAGGGTCCAATTACAGCTCCTAAATGGTGGGTTCCTTATGTAAGTGTGAAGTTGGAAGAGTGCTATA
>JAIEZT010001047.1:0-24088 GCA_019594935.1 Periophthalmus modestus | reverse complement strand
CAGCCCACCCGGAGCTATCAGCCAGAAACAAAAATGTAAATATCATCATATGCGGATGACACTCTATTATTTTACCAGTTTCGGTGTGAAAAATATGCAATAAAGGTTTAGAAGATGTCAAATGTGGCTGTTAAACATTTTCTACAGCTAAATGGAACAAATCATAGGTGATTTATGTGAGCCCATACAAACCCCTAAAGATGTGTCGGCCCAGGTCTGTCAGCCGCATAGTTCAGAAATGTAGCTTTATCTTGAAAGCTTTCCCGGAAATTTTGAAAAAACAAATAAGTAATGTCATTAGAAAGAAGTAGTTTCTCCAATTCTGGCACCATACCTAAATCTCTGTATAACTACGAGGTTCGGACTACTGGCAGTTCTTTTATTATTAGATTAACACCAAACACCAGCTCAGCAGGAGTTACAGCTTGTTCTAAAAAAAAAAAAAGAGGACAACCCCAAGTTTAGCTCAACTCCGCTGTAGTTTCAAATAGATTTAAAAACTTTACTATTTTCTTTTAAAAGCTCTTAATGATGCTGCCCCAGGTTATCTGTCTGATCTAATGGTTACTGACTCGGGGCCTCAGGTCAGCCTCTCAGCACTTACGAGTGTGTTCCTCCATACCCGTCTCAAAACCAAAGGCGATAGACGTCTTCTCTGTCATAGCCCGGAAACTGTGGAATGAGCTCCCCGATCCATGTAAAGAATGGCATATACCATGATTATTTTAAAACCTCACTCACTCTATGATTGGGCTTGAACTAGTATACTGTTTTACTATTATCTTGTTGTGCTCGTGTCTGGTTGTTGTTTTTTATATATATATTTGCACTGTGTATTATATTTGATATTTTCTGTCTGTTTGCTCTCCTCTGCATCCTCTGACCTCCTCCTCTGATCTTCTCCTCTGCATCCTCTTCTGTTCTGAACCTTCTTCCTCTTTTCCTCTTCATCTCTTCTACTCTGACCCTTTTCTTCCCTGACCCTTTCCTCGGCATCATCTTCTCCCACTTTTACTCTGCATACCTCTCTTTCTGGACCCTCTTCTCTTCATCCTCCTTCTCTTCTGACCTCTCTCTTACCTCTTCTTCCTGGAATCTTTTCCTCTGCATCCTCTTCTCCTCTTCACACTCTTTTCCTCTTCATTCTCTTCTCTTCTGACCCTCTCCTCTGCATCCTATTCTCTCCACCCTCTTTTCCTCTGCATCCTCTTCTCTTCTGACCCTTCTATTCATCATCTTCTCTTCTGTCCCTCTCCTCTGCATCTCCCTTTTCATCCGAATCCTCGTCTCTCTTGATCCTCTTTTCATCTTCACACCTATCGTTACTCTTCATTTCTTCTCTTCTGACTCTCTACATCTGCATCTTCTCTTCACCCTCTTTTCCTCTGCATCCTCTTCTCTTCTGACCTCTCCTCCTCATCCTCTTCTCTTCTGACTCTTCTCCTCTGAATCTATTCTCTTCACCCTCTTTTCCTTGCATCATATTCTTACCCCCAACTCTGACCCTCTCCTCTTCATCCTCTTCTCTTCTGACTCTATCATTGCATCCTCTCTCGTTCTGACCCTCTCCATCTGATCCTCTCTCTCTTCTGTACTTATCCTTGCATCCTCTTTTCCTCTTCATCCTCTTCTCTTCTGACCTTCCTCTGCATCCTCTTCTCTTCACCCTCTTTCCTCTGCATCCTCTTCTCTTCTGAAGCTCTCCTCTTCATCTTTCTCTTCTGACTCTCTCCTCTGCATCTCTTTCTCTCACCCTCATCTCCTCTTCTCCTCTTCTCCTCTGACCATCTCCTCTTCATAATCTTCTCTTCTGTCCCTCTCCTCTGCATCCTCTTTCCCTTGCATCATAGTCTCCTCTAACCTCTCCTCTGCATCCTCTTCTCTTCACCCTCATCTCCTCTTCATCCTCTGAGTCCTGGACCATCTCCTCTGCATCCTATGCTCCTCTGCTCCTCTCTCCGCATCCTCGGTCTCTTCACCCTCAGTCTCCATCCTCTTTCTCCTCTGACCATACCCTCTGCATCCTCTTATCTTATGTCCCTCTATCTGCAATCCTCTTTGCCTCTGCATCCTCTTCTCCTTCACCCTCTTTCCTCTTCATTCTCTTCTCTTCTGACCCTCTCTCTGCACCCGCTTCTCTTCACCTCCTCTCTCTTCATTGCCTATTCTCTTCTGAACCCCAATCCTCATTCATCCTCTTCTCCTCTGACCATCTCCTCTGCATCCTCTGCTCCTCTACTCTGCATTCCTCTTCTCTTCTGTCCCCTCTCCTCTACATCCTCTTCTCCTCTGACCAGATGTCACATTCCATCACTACTAAATTCAATAGTTCAGTGGCAAATAACAAAAAAAAAAAAGAAAAAAAGAAACATAATAAGTAGGAAAGTAGACAGCACCAATAAGTTCTTGTTCGCACAGTACACTCCTTTACATACAATGAATCAAAATGTATGAGGCTAAAATGAGAAACTGAAACCACACCATTTATATATTATGCTAAAATTCTGTCTTGTCTCATATCCCGTCCCATCTTGTGCAAAACTGCTCTCATCATCCCTACTATTAAAACCATTTGTGACCTGAAAAAACAACACACAATTTTGAAACACTGGCGTACACAGACCTTGTTTGTGTTGCAGATGAAAATTCTCTGCTCAGGCTATAGCTGTTGCCGGATGGATTTGTGTAAAACCCAGAGAGCAGACAAAGCCACCTGACTGCCTACATGACTGATGCTACAGGTTTCAAAATGCATTCAACAACAGCCTGCCCTGGATCTCTGCTGAGCTCATGCATAACAAGGAGCTTATTGTGATGCCTGCCTGTCTCATCAGGTGCACACAGGCTAGGCTAATCCCACCGCGGGCCCAAAGCGGCAGAGCAGGGCAGAATGCCTAATACTGAAGAATATGTACAGGTGAAAGACACATGGTGCGATGGAGTTGGTTTTTAAAGTGAATATATACTGCAAAATTGGCTTAATTACCTCTTAGCGTGTTCTAAAGCAGGGGAGTCAAACTCATTTTCACAGAGAGTCACATCAGCAAAATGGTTGATCTCAAAGGGCCAAATCTAACTAAGATAACTGTCACTAAATCTAATGTAAAGTAAATGCAAATACTTTTTTAATCCTAATTATCAGTTTCTATATTTAGTACTTATTCAAGCTACCATTGCATATGGATTTGCCTAGATATGAAAAAAATTGGCTGTTGTAAACTGTATCTCCGTCGTTCCTTCATCAAAAAACATGCCCCTCCCTGCATATGTCAGTCATCTAGCAATCTCTCCTGGGCATTATTTGAACACATATGGTTAGTAGTACAAACCGTCTAATGCCCAGCTAAGGCTATACAAAAGCATGATCATAACAATACAATACAACTTCACAAATCTGATGTGATGTGCAGTAGTTTCATTAGCGGGATGCAAGCTGATTGTGTTTTTGACAGTGCTCTGAAGGGGAAGTGACTTAGAGCGGAAAGCTAAAGGGGAATATAGCATTTTCAAAATAAAAGGTACACATAACTTTTAGACACACCATGTTAAACAATACTCCATAGAAGAAGAGCAGTGACGTACAGTGAGGTGAGGCAGGTGAAGCAGTGCCTCACCTGCCATCACAGAGAAAAAATAAATGAAAATGGTTATATTTTTCCAGTGATTTGTACTATAAAGTTATTTTCTATGATTTTTTTTTTTTTATTATTTCAAAATCACAGAATTTTTACATTTACCGCTGAAATACCGAAGAGACATATGGAGAGGCACCGGCAGTTTATGCCTCACATGGACTGACTGTGCTGTAGCTCAGCAGTGACGCTGCTTTAAGCGGCTGTGAAAAGGCGCCGGGTGAGGCACGTAGTTACCCTCCACATGATAGGGGGCACTCATGAGCCCAGGGATTCTTGTAACTCCCGCAGAATAGTGACAGCAAGATACAATTTAGTTAGCAAATCAAGTTTAGCAATCCGTTCACTTTTTTTTTCTTTTTGTCTGGCCCTACTTTTTAAATGGAGGAGGATTACATATTAAAGCTCAAGCAGTTTTCTAAACTGGACTTTCGGTCGAAGCAGGAGGTTATAATGAAAGGAAGACCAACGCTAAAGGAGCTAAATGGTTTGCTCCAGACGATGGGACGAAAGACTTGCTCTTTTCAAACAGAGTGGTACCAAATGGTAGGAAATTTAATGACTCAACCCACAGAAAATTGGGGAACAAGAAGAAGGATAAAAAAACACAATACAAACAATACAAAACCATCTTTTCATTTCATACTATTGGAGCTATTTCATACCGACTTCGGAACTTTTATTTTGAAATTCTTTTTTATTCTGGCCCCAAGTCACTGAGAGAGAAACTGACCCGGGGCCAAATGTACTGACACCTGGTTTATATGTTTGTAAATCTGATTGTGACGACATCGGGGCGACAGTAGCTCAGTAGGTTGAGTGTTTGTCCACTGATCCGAAGGTTGGCGGTTCAAATCCCGCTCTCTACATGAACATCATTGGTTGAGTGGTTAGATCCACTGACTCAAAGGTTGGCGGTGCAATTCCAGCCCTCACAGATGAATGCTGTCGTTGTGTCCTTGGGCAAGACACTTAACCCACCTCGCCCCCAGTGTCTGCGTACAGCTGGTGTATGAATGTGTGTGTGGATGGGTGACTGGTTCCTTGTTGTAAAGCGCTTTGAGTGCCTTGAAAGGTGGAAAAGCGCTATATAAAGATGTGACCATTTACCATTTACCATCAGTGCCTCACCAGCCACGAACCTCACCGCACGTCACTGGCTGAGAGCTTCCAGGTTATGTAGGCTCACGGACTGAGCCCGAGACAAGACTCGTGGTCTCGTGTACATAACTGTAACGAGGCTTCCGATAGTGACGAGGAAAAGATTGCAAGATCACGCAAGCATGTATTAATGATTCAGATAAATTCTTCAGACCTCTCCTACCTTTTGTGATTGGAGGGAAGACATTTTGTTCAACATGTCTTCTTGGTAGCGGGAAGGATAATTATCAGTCAGTGTTTTGTTTTTTGTTTTTTTTTTCCTATATGCTCTAATTTCTATACATTTCCTGCTATGAATGGCACAGAATATGAAAAAAAAACTTGAATCTAATTGTATTTTGAGTTTGCGGACTTGTGCGTCCCAGATGTTCATTTGTTTGCGTTTAAATGCCTGTAACTGCATTCTCCCCGTGTCTGAGGCTTTATCTGCCCGGCTGCTCTGTGAAATACAATGACATTGGGTGAATACAAAAAGATGAAAAACAAATTGAATGTATAATTATAGAGGAGTTCAAACATTCTTCAAGTTAAAATGTAAAAAAAACATATAAAAAACATACCTGATGGCCTCAGCTACAGGGAAGGATGATCAGTCTAAAGGCACTGTACCTGAGTTAAACTATTCACTAAAACACAAGTAGTTTTCATTTTTAAACCAAAGTTACTCCTTGAATACCTTATGCAGTCCACGTTTGGTGTAAAAAGCCTGTAGCATCTCCGAGGTCCATAGATAGTTTTGACCAGCTTCTTGCATGGTCTGCATAGAAAGAGAAAAACTCACAATCCCACAAACCTTTGAACTGTACATGACATCTCGGATCCTTTAGTTGGGTAAAATCCCGTGATATGATCAGAAGAGTATGACTTCCCTGCACTTCAATAGCCCAGGTTATTATAAACCTTTATCTAGAGAATGATACCTCTCTGTATTTTTTACACAGATTGACATCAGTCTAGTCCCCATGTCCTCTGTTACGTCTCAAGTCCGGTCAAATGTGATCGTGCAGTGAGATCAGTTGGGTTTTTTTTTCAGTGACACATGTGAAAACGAAGAAGCTCATTGGTTACCCATCATTTACAAATAAAATCAAATGTATCTCACCTCTGAGTAACAGTTTTAGTCCTTCGCGCTCATTGATTCTGTAGAAATCTGCTATGTTTTTCAGTCCCCTGTGATATTTTTTCCTTAAAGGCAGAACATGTGTGTCCAAGATTGGCTAATCCACCTGTCAATCACCCATTTGAAAATAGGGAAATTCACCAATTCTTCAATACTTTACCATCTTCCTAAAGTATTGAAGAAGTGTGTGTTCTGATCCCAGGCAACTCGGTCATGGGTCATACTTCCAAATGATAAAAGAGATGTAAATGCAGATCATGTTCACACTTGTGGTTTGGTCCTGGTTAGATCCTTACCTTGTAGATGATTCCCTGCCATATTTCTTGCCCTCCTCCCACTGCTGGGTTTGGGATCGAACCACTGAGTGACCAGACCGATCACAGGGGCAGCGTTGTGGTTGGGGCGCAGCCAAAGTTGAAAACAAACCGAAGCAAACATGGCGACGCTGATGGACGCAGTTAAACCTATTTTATCAGACTATTTGAAAAACTTGCAGATGGAAGCGCTGTGCGTTTGTGGAGGGAAAGAGCTCCCATACTTTTCTCTCAAATGGATTTAACTAAAGTTTGACATCTCGGATCCTTTCGCTGTGGTGACATTTTGTCCTGTCAGATTACGAGAAATTCCTCCTCGTGAGGGAGATCCGGCCGAGATTAATACTATGCCATAGGCCTGTCACGATAATTACTATATTGATGTTCATTAAATGTTAGATGGAACAATATTTTTGGAGGATTTATCATAGGTACTTTTTCTGCTCTGGTGGGAAACAGTCAATTTGAGCTGTGGAGGGTTGAATAAATCACTCATTATAGATAGATACAAAGCAAGTTAAGTGTTTTATTGTGGTATTTATGTATTCTGCTCATGATATTGTAGATTTAGTATTTTTTGGGATGGATAATCGTCTGTCTTTTCTTCTGCAATGCCAATCCATCTTCTGCCAGGTTAGTTTGGGTCCAGTTTAATTAGTCCTTTGACATGTCGTTAATTTGTTTGTTTGGCTGCGTCTGTCACAGTTCTGCCTGTTTACGTGTTTATCCCCAGTCATTCTTTTGCTACCTCCCTGTTTTTTCCCTGAAGCTGACATTCATTTCCTAATCAGCCCAGGGTAGTCTATATATACTCCCTCTGTTCATTCAGTCCTTGGCAGATTGTTGATCAGTCAAGAGAGACACTCGAGCTCTGTGTTTGAACTACTCTGTCGTGAATCTACATTAATCCCTGTTTGAGGGACCTGTTTTCTGAGTTTATTTCCCAGCCTGTATCCTGTATTGATTCCCCAAAGTGGAAGAGATTTCAGTTGATATTAAAATAAGATATTCATTCCTCAGTTGTTCGCTGCCTAATTCGTCATATTAAGAATTGCCTGTTGAAAGACACTCTCTGTTGGATTTACGTTTGACTCTGCTCTTTGTGTTGCATTTGAGTCCAGTTTACCTGCGTCATAGTGTTCTTCTCTCAAGGAAAACACTGTGTTTCCACCTTATGATGTCATAATGTGTTAATACAAGACGTGCTCAAGTGGGGTTTTTAAAACTTAATTCACCTTTACTAGAATCGATTATTTCACCCCTGGGAATGCCAATTTCTACTGAACTAAAGGTAAAAAGTGTCTGATAACTTGAAAAACTACCACTACATGACATCACAAGGGGAACAGAGCATTTTGAGCTTTGGGAGATGTAGACAAACTAAGAAACATGAATTACTCAAACGTGTGAATGAAAACAAAACACAACTCTAGGTGTGTTTTTGAGGAGGTAACAGCTATACAACATGGCTTAAAGCTCATAAGAATCCATTTTGTGTAATACAGGACCTTTAATGAAAACCAGCAAACCCCCAAATGTGAAGGGAGCGTGTCTGCAGCTTTGGCAATTTGCTTTATACCAAAAGTTAATCCATGGAATCCAAGCTTACGTGTTACTTTAGCCTTTTCCAATTAGTGCTCCTGCCTGCAGTTTGAACAGAACACCGGTTACTGTATGGAGCGGTAGGGCCAGAAGAGAGCAGGCAATTTATGATAAAGAAGAAGCTCCTAATTGTGTCTTGTCAAGTTCTTAATAAGCTGATAAAAGTCCAGAGCTGGACTTAGGGAGATTAGCAATCACCAACATGAAGCTAAAGGAGAGGAGTTTCACCAAGAGCACACAACCAGGGCATGTTGCAATTTAGTTTTAAAGGAGAACTAGAATGCAAAACAGACTGACTTTTAAACAGGGTTTTTTTCACATATATTATGGTCACCATGTTACTTTTTGTTGTTTTGGAGATGCTATGGAAATTTGCAGAAAACAACATATTAAAATGTGTTATTAGTTGCTCTGAATCTTCCCTCCCTTTGCTTTCTGCACTGAGTCACTCCCCCTTCTGAGCAATATCACAACACAATTAGCATGCATCATGAAAATGAAAATACTGCACATTGCACCAGGTTTGTGAAGTTGTAGTGTATTGTTTTATAACATGGTTTTAGATAGTTATGAGAAATGGCCGTGTGGGAGAATGGGTGACGTAGCCTCACGAGCCGAGTCTTGGACAAGAGACAAACACTGTATCCTCTAGTTAGTCCCTTCAACCGTATAGCCACACAGACAACCTACTGCATAGGGGGTGCCAACCCGCCAAAGGGTTCTCGTGGTCAGGAGTACTTGTATTCTTGTACTCAGAGTACAAAGTGGTACAGATAGATACTTTGTATCATCAACGTTCACTGGGCGTGCGACACTGACTGTAGGCACTGCTCTGTAAGATGGAACTACAGCAGGTGAGATAATTTGCACTGCTAGACAAGTTCCTCTTAAATAACATTACAGTCACAAGCTAGCTAGCATTAGCCAACAGTTTTTCAGTTTGTCACCCTCAACTTTTTGTTGAAAACCCAGCATCCACACAGGGCCATGGAGGCTCATATTGATCACAGGCGTCTAAAATCCAGTGTTTAAATCCATTTTGTATTATTTATTTATTTTTTTTCTTAAAAAGTTTGGCTGCGCTGGCTAATGCGTGCATGATGTCGCCATGGTAACCGCTGAACATTCCATCATAGGCATACATGTAGAACACCCTCATCATGATGCCACTGCGAAGTATCAATATGGAAAAGAAGTCGTTTTAATTCATTATCAATACACAGAAGATGCAAGACTTAAACTGATACTGATGGTGCACTGATAAGCAAGCCATGCCTCATGTGCACGCTCAGAACCTCCAGAATTCACTCCCTGAGCTGCAGAGGCTGCACTAGCACTGATTCATCATTGGCTGCAGGTGCTGGGGTTTAGGTAGTGACCGTTCAGATCAGAGGCTGTTTCTTAGGTCCTTGCCTTGAAAGTTATTTCCTCCAAAGTCAGTTTCTTCTGATCCAAGGCCTGCCTTAGCTGAAAAACAGACAGCAAATGGAACATTGCTTACACTATTTACAGCACCAGAGATATAAGGTCGTTTTGCAACTATGATTTGTCTCATCCTCAAATTAAGGACACCACACACTCAACTCTTTTTTTAGCTAGAAACAGAGGACTGTACAAGAGTCATCTGATCAAATGGAGGGCACAGTGAAAACAACCACGATTACAAGGTGAGCGGCGTGCCTTTCCATGTGCTTTTATTCACAGAGAAAATGAAACGCGACTGGAAAATACAAGTGAATTAAATCCTGCTTTTAAAGGCCCCAGGAGGCCACTCTACAGTTTAGTCTGAAGGTAAGGATCCTGTTACAGTCCATTACTGTTACTCTTTAAAAGCAGCTTCCAGCAAAGAGCCACTAGCCCTCCCAGCAGTCCATAGAGCGATGCATTAGATCTGCGGAATGGCCCCATATACCAACCAGGACTTCCCTGTTGTTGATGGTGGCTGTCTGTGCCTCCAGGAACCACTGGCCCTCATAGGACTAGGCAAGAGGTCAGGAAGAGGCTGGCCCTCATAGCACTGTACAAGAGGTCAGGAAGAGGCTGGCCCTCATAGCACTGTACAAGAGGTCAGGAAGAGGCCTAGCGGAGCAGAGTAGAGATTATTGAGAAGTACAAGTGTGGATTTGGCACTTTGAAGGCCTGCTTCAGATGTATCTGAAGTGCATTTGGAGTTTGTCCCCAAGGTATTTAATTTAGCTGCATTTTGTCTAGCTGAAAATGGTGTTGCCTGTGAGCACAGAAGTGGTAATTATAGTTGTACACTGCACATTTCTTTGCAGTAATTCAATATGTAACTATTGTCTTAATAGATGGTGTCATGTCGCACAGCACTGCTCAACATGTGTGGGGGTGCAGAAGAAGAAGCTGCTGATGACACAGAGAGAACAGAGAGCACAAGGAGAGCACAGAGGAGCACAGGGAGCACAGAGAGCACAGGGAGCACAGAGAGAACAGGGAGCAGAGTACACAGAGCACAGAGAGCACAGAGTACAGCACAGGGAGCAGGTGCAGGGAGCAGTGGGGACTGCTTTGAGGGAGATCCTCACTGTTCAGGTGTCTGGGCTACTTTTTAAGGATGTGTGCAATCACAAATATGATTTACTATCTGCCACCTAAAGTGTACACTAAACGATGTTTCATACGGCAGCTATATCCTTTGCCTACAGTGAAACCGAAAAACAAAAGAACAGAGCATCAAACCCATGATGTGTGAGGCTGCAGACAGACCCACAGTTACTGTGGCTTCCGGCCTCTGTTCCCTGGTGTACTTCCATTACTGTGCCTAAATAATTGAATTAAATGTATTAACCATGTTTTCGGGAGCTTTACTATTTGGCATATCAAAACATGCTTTGGATTTACACTTGTTAACACATAGATTGTATGGAGCTTGTATCTTGAGTTCAGGTTGTCCCACTTTTACATTATGTAAAATCGACATCACATTATCAATAAAACACTTGATTACCAGTGACGTACAGTGAGGTTCGTGGCTGGTGAGGCACTGATGTCGTCACAATCAGATTTACAAACATATAAACCAGGTGTCAGTACATTTGGCCCCGGGTCAGTTTCTCTCCCAGTGACTTGAGGCCAGAATAAAAAAGAAGTTCCAAAGTCTGTATGAAATAGCTCTAATAGTATGAAATAAAAAGCAAGCTGGTTTTGTGTTGTTTTTTATCCTTCTTCTGGTTCCCCAATTTTCAGTGGATTTTGAGTGGATTTGAATTAAATTTCTTACCATTTCGTACCACTCTGTTTGAAAAAAGCGATTGTTTTTCATCCTGTCGTCTCGAGCAAACCATTTAACTCCTTTAGCGTTGGTCTTCCTTTAATTATAACCTCCTGCTTCGACTGAAAGTCCAGTTTAGAAAACTGCTTGAGCTTTAATATGTATCTTCCTCCATTTAAAAAGTAGGGCCAGACACGAAGAAAAGAGTGAATTGCTAAAGTTGACTTGCTAACTCTAAATTGTAGTTTGCGGCCCCTAATCTGCGGGAGTTACAAGAATCCCTGGGCTCACGAGTGCCCCCTAACATGAGGGAGGGTAACTGCGTGCCTCACCCGGCGCCTTTTCACAGCCGCTTAAAGTAGCAGCTTAGCACACAGCACAGTCAATCCACTGTCACTGGTGATTACAGTAAGTTTACATCATAACTGCTGACATTGATGAAATGAATCCAAATACCACATACTCGCTTTAAACAAATGTACACGTCTCCATAGAGAACTTGATGCCTGGACATGTTTATTAAACCAAATGTCTTTCAGTATTTCAGAATGTCTGCTGCAGCCTCATCACAATAATTCTCAACTTTCTCTGAACAAACCTCTGATTATGTAAAACTGATCTTTATGAGTTTCTAACAATGCCATAATGGTATTGTCTATTTCATCTGCATCTGACAATTAGAATATCTCATGACAAACACGTATTTATTTTGAGCTTTTAGATGCTATCCATGCATGTTTCAGTGTTTTAGCAACCTCTCCCAGGCGCTATTCGAACCCTCCTCACAGTTGGTAGTACGATTAACACCCCATAGAAATATTGTACTCCCTCTTTAAACAAACGTACTCCAAAGTCTCCAAAGAGAACTTGAAATCTATCCATGTTTATTAAACCAAATGTGTTTCAGTATTTCAAAATGTCTGCTTCAGCCTCATTACAATAACTCTCATCTTTCTCTGAACATGCCTCCGGTTTGCGCAATCGAACTGACTGCTCCTCTCCGTGACTTTGTTTCGTGCGGCGAAAAAATAGTGCCACCGCCGAACGCATGAATCTTAATGAGGTGTTTCCATTGACCCGAGTGTCTGCTGTCCGTCCCGCCCCCCTTTCCGCAGAGCTGCCCTTTGATATGAGGCAATCTCGGTCCGAAAAACAAATAATATCTCTTTCTGCTATAACCGCTTCCACTTAATGCGTTTTCCGGGGACAAGTGCAGAGCGCGGTAAGAGTGATGCAAACCACGGCAACCAGGGCAGCAGCACGGCGTCTGTCACGGAAGGCCCACGGCAACGGTTTCCAAGGACTTTGAAGGAGAGGGGGTCTGGACCGGAGCTTATTTTAGAAACAGAACACGGATATAATGGATCTATAGACGCCGTGCGCGAGGGTGGGCACGTCTAATGAAGACTATGGTTTGTTTAATGGAATACATGTGGGTTTACGGCAATGCAACAGGGAGTCGGTTTTGTAAATAAATGGAGCGATTTTCTGCCTTCTTTGGATGCAATTCGTCAGGGAGCTATTCCTTTTTTCACAGATGAATAGAACGGTGTACATGTCTCGTATGGAGTGGTAGTGGATGATCTTTTAAAGGACCTGTATGTAGGCTGCGCTTTTACTGTTTTACAAAAGGTGCTGCAATCACAACTGAACCTGGGTTGCCAGAGCCTTAACCTGCACATAGAGGACACATACAAGCTTTTCTCATTCTCAGTGTATGAACAGTCCTCATGTGAAAGCTCAGAACCTCCAGAATACACTCCCTGAGCTGCAGAGGCTGCACTAGCACTGATTCATGATTGGCTGCGGGTGCTGGAGTTTAGGTAGTGACCATTCAGATCAGAGAGAAAACGAACTCGATTTCTACACTGACACTGGGATCCAAATGAGACTCGTGTGAGGCTCATTCTGCTTTTTGATTGGATTATCATCTTGAGAACTAACACACCTAATTATAACCTAAATAGAGGGGAATAATAAAAGGAGGAATAAATTAGCATTACAATTTTTATCAGCAAAAGTTATATTTTATCTGACCATGTTTGCCTCATATCTGGAGACACACATCAGGTCATGTTAATACAATAACCTCACATGCAGGTCCTTTAACCCTATAGCGTCGGATGCTGTCGCCGCCGATAGACTCGCGATTGCAGATTTCCATTACCGTAACTCCGCAACCAACTGTGCTTTATGTAAATTCAAACGGCATCTCAAAGCAGAGACATGGAGGTCTTTAAATATATTACTGTCATTACGGTAATGCGCTCATGTCGTCCCTCGAAGACGACCAATCAGAGTGGAGGTGCTGCCGGGATATGTAAAATATAGAAAGTTGTATAAAAGAGTCAAAAGTACATGCTGATACTTACTTTAACAAGATTTTTATGGGGGGAAAAAAACTGAAAAAAAGTCTAGGCGAGCTATAATGGTCTATAATGTGCTCAGTCCTTAAAGGGTTAAAGTTACGCTATTTTCTGATCTATGTTATGTTGTTCCATCAAAAACAGACCTGGAGTTGTGTTTTGTTTCATTCACACATGTTTAACACACAGATTCAGCATATTTAGGCTAAGTTCTCTCAAACAAAACACTCTGTTCCACCTTGTGATGTCATTTGGTGATACAGGAAGTGTTTTAAACTCCATACACCTCCACTAAAACCACCTGGATGATTTCAACCCTGGAATTGCCTGAATCTCTACTGAACTACTGAAGTACTCTCTACTTTTTAGCTGTTAAACTACTGCTTCGTGACATCACAAGGTGGAACAGAGCGTTTTGAGCTTTGGGGATGTAGACAGACTGATAATACAGGGTTAACACGTGTGAATGAAACAGAACACAACTCCAGGTATGTTTTTTTGAGGAGGTAACAGATTGTAACACGACTTCAAACTCATTTTGCGTAATATAGGACCTTTTGCTTTAAATAATCGTTAAAATAAGAACGTTTTCTTATGGGAATTCATCTGTTAAGAGTTTGGCTAAGTGCTGTTTCGTATAGGCTTTCGTAGAGTTTCAAGTTTACCGTTTATGCAATAATACGTCGAATGAAACTGAAGGATTTTCTCCACTTGATTGACTGACTGATAGCTTTGACAGGCTTCTGCTTATAGAAACATTTAATGAAACGGTCTAAACCCCTAACTTCTTTTTAAAGCGGTCGGCCTAATCCTGCATTTCAAAACAACTCCTTTATAAAAAAGTGTTTTGAAGAGTGTTGTGAAGAATAGTTTGTTTGAGACTGACATGCCAACAAAATGAAAAATATGCAATCTGAAATAGCACTGAAGTTGGATAAAAGTCTGAGAAAAGATCTTGATTTTGACATTTGAGAAATTCTTTTGGGCAAATACTATTGTTTATTTCACATATTAAAATTCCCCATATGGTGTGTGTTTTTCTCCGTGAGTGAGTGATCCGCTCGTTCGCATAAAGGTCTACAGAGTTCCGTGTTGTCAGAGTAATTTAAACAGTTTTCATTCCGAGGAGCAGAAATGTGGAAGTTTGAGGTGAATAAAACGACGATGGAGCGAAACATCTGGTACACGAGACTGAACTATGGAAATGAACCTAAATCTGCATCATATTATCAGTGTGACAGACAAGCTACTGTCAGCGTGTGTGTTATGTCGAGGAAAAGGTGTCTCTGTTTACTCTTTGTGTGCTATATAAAGTTAAAAAAACAAAGAAGTGATTTTACAAAACCGAACAATTGTCAAAATTATGCACTGAACATAAGAGTAAGTTATATTGTGTGAATGGAATTAAACACTAAATCCACTTTTCTTCTAAACTTTGTACATTGTGTTTTAATAATAGTATTATCTGCTGTTCCTAGTAAATTTTGTGGAACCTTTAAAGCTAACTAGGTACATTTGCCGTGCGTTGCTGCCTTCAGTGGCCTCTGCAATTTCCAGTAGTTGGTGACATCACAAAAGACTGCTCTGATGATGAAAGTTTCTGAATGTATTAATCCCACTTTACATGGAGACAAGCAGGTAGCATAATGCCCCTTTAGAGGTTATGTTCCACAGCATGGCTTTAAACATGGCCATCTCCATAGAAACAAACAGGTGACGCCACTAGGCCATGTCAGATCTATGCAGAGCAAGCATCTTCACAGTAAGAATGTATGTTTTTCTGGGGATTTTTAAGTAGTGAAAGCACATTTAATTTAAAATATGCAAATTGTGGAACATTGCTGGCAAAGCTAGAACATCTCCTCAGCATTTTGAAACCATGTTATAACCATGTGTTTGTACAGTGAACACTGAAGTGTTCAGAGTGAGCCTGGTCATGGTTTGTGGATTTAAAAGCTGCACAGACCTTCTGAGTTCTCCTAGAGCAGAGGTTCAAACTCAAATTCACAGAGGGTCAAAATTAAAAATTCTGTCTAAATATTTTTTGAAAAATTTCAACATCTGCATGTTTTTCAAAAGGCGTTGATTAAATTTGATGAGGCAACAGGTAGCAGATGCTAATGAGTTTCAACGGAAGTGGTGGGAGCTGGCGCCAACACATTTGCAAAGCATTCTGGGATTCATAGTATTAGAGGTGCATGTGCTATACTGGCACAGCGGCCTGCAGGCCAGCTCTAATACATATTTGATATGATCTCGCCGGTCAAATATATTTATATCATTTGGCCCGCGGGCCTGAGCTTGGTATGTCTGTCATAGGAGTGACCACGTAAACAGGGTTAAAGAGGAGGTATTGCACCTCCTGTGGGGTATTCATTGCTAGCACATAAATTATTGACATGTTTAAGTTTCAGTTTCGTTTCTGGGGCTCCCTCCCTTTGCTCTCTGCACTAAGTCACTCCCCCTTTAGAGCACTATCACATTACAATCAGTGTGCATCCTGCTGATTAAACTACTGCACAGCGCATCAGGTTTGTCAAATTAGTGACGGGACTTGATCACGGGATCTGAATTTTTGGATCTGTTTATTTCTTAGAGCTGTTAGACTGGCTCTTTTACCATTTATTTAAATGACAAAATTGTCCTCACGTTGGCTTCTATCTGCAAAACTAATCACAGAGAGAAACAACCAAGGCGTAAATGTGTTTAAAAAAGATTCAAACAAAGAGTGATGGTGTGTTTACCCTTTGGAATTATGCATATTCGAAATAAAACGTTGCACTACCATAATAATAATTTTAAAAACTAATTGTTATTATGATGTTAAATGTGCTCACAGCTCTCACTTGTGTCGCCTGCTCTGCTTCTGTGCTGATTCTTGTGTCAGTTCAGTGTTAATCATCTTAAAAATGCAGACAAATTAAAACGAAAAAGATGCGGCTCTTTTAAAAAATGAGATCCAGATTCAACAGTTCACGTTAAGGAATCATTCAAAATCATTGTTTTGTCTCCTGCTTTTGTACATTATGGCTTATGGGCTGAGTCTTTTACAAGGGGAGTGGCCTCGTACAACAGGGTTTGAATTGGGCCTGGGAGAGATCGCTAAATTGCTCAAACATGCATGGATAACATATAAAACCTGTTTGGGGCATGTTTTGATGATGAGAGGAACAAACATTTTAACATGAAAAAGCTTGAATTATATCCGCTCTGTAACAAAAGACACATGGACAACGCAATTTACAGCTGCAGGTATGTTTTTATTGACTTTATAACGTGATAAAAGCTCAAAAAAGACAAGTACGATATGCCCTTTTAAAAAATCGAATACAAATCACTCCACTTTTTCTTTCTTCTCATTTACATCCCTCATATTCCCCGTTTCCCTCGTCGTCCCTCCCGCCCGCAGTTTACATGTTGACAGAGTTGCGCACAGGTCGGGCTGGTTGTCTCTGATCTGTATGGACTATGACATGTTTCTGTGCAGTGTAATGACGCACCGCCGGCCCCGTCTGAGCAGCTCCAAGCGTGCCCGCTCCTGTCCTCTCCTGTCCGATCCTCCGACTCCATTCCGCCGCACATGTCCCCGGGAATATGCAATTATGTGGAAATACTGGCAGTCATGACAGCCCATCGCATCCACACCGGTCTGTTTACAACACGCAGCGGTGCCGGAGATGTAGAGCCCTCCACGGAGCCATAGGGGCTGAGTTATACTGGAGACATGGGATTTACAAAGTGCGGGGATGGCGGAGGGAGGTGTTAATAAAGTAAGGGAAGCTGGAATCAGTAAGTGTTTTCAGGTGACGATAAAGTAAGTAAGATTTTGATTTTAAATTCCTAACTCGGCCCCAGATATGAGAGGTGAACATGCGCAAATCAAATATAGCTTGGAATTGTAATGCTGATTTATTCTTAATTACAAAAAAACAGTGGATACGACGGCCAAGATAATTATAAGAATGAGCCTCACTCGAATCTCTCATTTGGGGTTGCCAGGTTCAATGCTGAAATCCAGTTGGTTTAAAAGTAAAATGTCTTTCTCTGATCTGAATCCTCACTACATAAACCCCAGAATCTGCGGTCAATCGGGGCAGCTGCGGCTACAGAAGTAAAGTGTCCATAAATCAAACACATTATCACTATTTATCTCTACAATTATCACTATTAGTTACCGCAAAGTACGACTGTATGCAGCGTGTTTCCCTGGCATCCAGAATACACACTTCTTCGATGTGAATCTCGTCACTGGTGTATCTCCACGAGTTCAGATGGGCGTGATTGACAGGTGTATTAACCAATCAGGGCCGTGTTTGTGCCTTGGCTCGAGTTGTGACGCCGTGGTACCCAGACTGATACCCCTGTATAAATAATGCAGTGAGGTTTCAGGCTGGACTTGCCAGGTAAACGATATATACCACTACCCCCCCAAGTACTACTACAAGTACTACTGTAACTACCACTGAAAATACCAGTCAGTGTATCTAAGTTCTGTCTGTAGTATGCAACAGGGTGTACCTTAATGTGCCATCCATTACCAAGATTTATTCTTTTTGTTTTTTGTGTGAATACAGTTGTCCCTCGCTATATCGCGGTTCACTTTTTGTGGTCTCGCTGATTTTTTTAGTGGATATGCGGATGTGCAGCGTCTCCAGTTCTTAGTTTATTGGTTTTATTATCAATGAATATTATGTATGATAGTATGTTGGGTATATAATTTACTTTCTTCATAATAATATTGGTTCCTACTTATTGTTGCAGTACAGCGCAACAATATGAGGAGCGCGCCGATAGACGAGCTGTAACTGTCCTGCAGAGTTGGTCTATTTAAGCAGGACAGGGACATGCTGAAGGCAGGTAGAAGTTATGTGGCTGTAGGGGGCGCCACTACGGAATAAATTAATCTTTGGTTCGTCACGTAAAGAAGGAGGAAAATAATATAAGAATGACAGCAGCAATAAGTTTGAACAAGGATGCAAAAAGGGTTGTAACTGCAACAAGACCATTGTGTGGATGCTTTAATCTGCTGTAGCTTTGCAGGCCATCAGTGACTGTAGGAAAAAACGCCTGAAAATGCGAACATTCTTAGTGTGTCCAAGCTCATAGGTTGATCATTTTTATGTTTAAAGTATTTTTGGCATTTTTATGTACAGTAGTAAATTGGTTTTTGTTCTAACTTTGTTCTCTTTTTTTAGATTTATTTATTTATTTTTTTTATGTCTACAAAGTTTTAACTTTGAGAGGTGTTTAGAGAAATGTGAGAAAATGTTAAAGCCTGTCTGAGAAAAGTGTATAAAGTGTGTGGTGAGGAGTTTTACAGCCTTTAAAAACATATAAAATAATTGTAAAAAAAAAAAAAAAAAAATAAATAAATAAAGTGATACATAAATAAGATATAAGAAAAAATATATAAGAAATAAAGATATAAGAAATAAAAATGTGACACATGCATACAAATAACCACTCAAAGCATACAAATACATAATGATATACACAGACCAGTGTGCAGCTCCAATATTTTAAAAAGGTGTCGATTTTTTTGCCTGGACCGTTCCATAAAGGTCAACTCAAGATACACTCAATGAAAATCTATTGGAAAACTAACGCACATTGTGTAATTATAGGCCTATTTCACTTTTCTTTTTTCTCGTTGCAAATCAAAACTTAACTTCTGCTTAAAGAAAATGGCGGTAATAGTGTGTGATTTGGGCTGATTTGTGCTGAACTCCAGATGGTGAGGGAAAGTTGCTCTGAGGTAACTGCAGTCCAAGATAAGTGTGCCTATTTTCAACTTCAACACTCGGGCTGCTAAATTGCTTCTTTGGAACACGGCGCTGTTAGTTTTGAAAGGCTGTTTTAAAATATCTGGTATTTCTGGTCAAATTATGTTTGTGACAATACAAAATAAAGCCCCATGGAACTCCGTCAAAGTGATGGTTTCTTTGTAAATGTCATGTAGTAAATGGAGTACTTTTCACAATTGTTTTTGTTGTACATAGTGAAATACACGTCCAAGAATTCTATCATATAACTTATTAGCCAGTGAGCTCAAGAAGAGGAACTACTTCTATAAAAAAAAAAGAACATTTCTTATTTAAAGAAGACATATTGCGCTTGTGTCGGCTATAGTTATAATCTAGGACGCCCTAAACAGCTGATCCAAAAGGTTTACGTCACGCAACTGAATCCTACAAGTATCCCAGATTAAATAAGGAAAATGGGCATATCCCAGTTCTGGATGTACATTTAAAGTTTTCCATTGATTCACAGAGTTTGAGAGCTCAGTGCTAATCGGCTCTGTGATAATTAATGACCATGGGACCTATACTTTAGTTTAAAATCAGTTTGGTCTACTGGAATTTAAAATCTTACATAGACTACATCTGTCAAAGGTGCGACTCTCCAAAATGTCCCCTGGGGCGGACACAGCTTGCTCATAACTCACTTGCTCGTACCTTTTGAAGTTGTCCAAAAATATCCCCCCTATTGGACAAAAAAATATTTCACATGCTATCAGATGTTTGTCATTTACAGTTTGTGTAAATGATCCTGCGCTCGGACTGTTTGGTGTATCCTCAGTTATTGCAACTCTTCGGAATGAACAAAAATAATTTGTCAAATTTGTAACATTATTGGCTTGAAGACTTTATTCAATCAGATTTGTTTGAAAAAAAAAAAAAAAAAAAGAGCTCTACATTAATTTATCAGTGTTAACCGTAGAAAATGAATGAAGTAGATACAAAAAGCTAAAATATTTGGACACCCCTCCTCAGGACACAGTTCCCTGCCCCAGAACTTTCTTAAGGGGGACACATTTGGGCAGAACACCTAGGACGGCAGACAACATAGGTAAGTAAAAATTCAATTACGATCAATTAGCCCAATCACTTGTCTTTTATTACAGGCCATTTTAACTACAAGACCACTTCAACCAGTCAATAAACATTTTGAACTTCTCATGCGTATTGTAATTTTTTCCTATTACTTTTAAGTTTAGGCCTATGTAATGCACTAGCCTTTCATAAATAAGTGCACCGTGTTTCAGACCAATCTAGCTGAAAGTGTTGAGGTTGAAAATAGCCACACTTATCTCGGACTGCAGTTACCTTAAAGAAACTTTACCTCTGCTACCTCGAGTACAGCGCAAAGGAGCCAGAATCACATACTGTTATTGCTTAGGGTCAGATGAGGCCACTGTGTACTGCCGGGATCAAATGATAAAGTATTTAATGGTCTGATCATCAGGAGGTGTGCTCTCAGCATGCTAGCTGGAGGTAGAAAATAAATGGTTTCAGCCAGGAGTTATAGAAGCATCTTTGAACAGGTATGATGGCCTTAGACATTATTTTTTCACTATTTATAACTATCCTCAGACCCAAAGCAAACAAAGGAAACAAAGAGAACAATAGAGCTAGCCAGTAGGCATTGAGGCTGAATGATTACGCTAAGTACGTCTCAGGCTCAAGACTACTGTGACGGCAAAACTCTGTTCCCTGGAAGTTGTGAAGAGCACGGTTTTAAATGAACTAGTTCTGTTTTTAAAGTGGGACTAAACGCCTAAACGCCGCCCACAATCACATTTCAGATTGAGCTACTGAACTGGGCAGCACCTGGAGGATTAACATGGAGATTGAGAGCGGAGGAGGAGGGTCTGAAGGTATAAGGAACGGTGTGATTGGTCCAACAGGCATCCACACTTCGAACAAACACCTGGCTTTAATCGGGGCAGTCATGTGCGATGTCACCAGCTACTAGAAATTGCAGTGACCACAAGAGGCAGCACATACCGTTTAAATTTAAACCTTGTTCACAAAGCTGCAAATATACCTAGTTTGCTCCAAAAAAAAAAAGACTAGGAACAGTAGATAAGCCCCCCAGCCTTACCCCGCCCCCTGTTGTGTCTGTTGGGCATCTGGCTTAAAAAGAAAGAAAAGTAACACAAAGTCAGAGGTGAAAAGACTTCTGAAAAGCTGTAGTACAGTTGTAAACGTGAGGACACAAAGGCATGCATTATAAGCTTCAGATCATTTTTTGAGCTTTGAAATTTTCCTCAGCTTAAAGAAACACTTCCTCCTAACTGTTTAGAGTGATGCTCTAAAGACATATTGTCATATTTTTTTTGTGATAATTTATTTATTTATTTTTTTTTTAAGAATTGATCTCATCTGCAGCCGATTACATTTTTTTTTTTCTTCCACTTTTTCAAAACCCACACCTCCCATCCAGAATTGATCTTTAAAAAAAAAAAAAAAAAAAAAAAAAAATACATAAATAAAATAAAAAAAATAAAATTAATACAAAAATAAGAAAATAAATAATGACAAAAATAAATAAATAAAAATAAGCATGTAGCAATAATACAATGTAATAATAATAATAATAATTATCATCATTATAATAGTGAATAATCCTAATAAATGATATAAAAAGACATATTATTCTCAAAGATCACGCTGAGGCTTGGTGCAGCAGGCTGGCTAAGATCACCCTGCGTAGTGCTGATTAATCCCTGGACTGAGGTCATCGGGGGCAATAACCAGTGTTACTTTCCACCCCTAAATAATAACATTAAGTTAACAATAAAACAGCTTGAATTGAATCAAATCAAATGGCTCCTCGTGTGGCTGGGTGGTTTCATTAACTAAGACGTTGAGTCGCTTCACAAACACATTTCTGAGATTCGCTGTGTATTATTGCAGCAGTATTTGGGACAGTGCACGTATCGCCTCAGTGTGATACGGACATGGCCTGGAGCACACAGCGGAGCTTTTCTCCACACTCTCGAATCACACTTTCAAATTCAAGACTCGGGGAGACTATGTAAATGAACCAACTGTACAAGAAAGAAATATTTACATCACCTTGTAATAATGACTTCTCGTGGTATTTTAAAGTGGGACTAAACACAAAAACTTGCCTCAAATAGAGCTGCTAAACTGGGTAGTACCTGGAGGGGTAAAGAAGAGAATGAGGGGTTAGGAGGGGAGGGGTCTGGAGGTATAAAGAACAGTGTGATTGGTCTCACAGGTACTTCAAACTCCGCCCCTGTAGCCAAGTGTTTGTAATCAGAAACACCTGGCTGTAATTAGGCCAGTTCTATGTGATATCACCAACTACCTGGAATTGCAAGGCAGCACAAACTTACATTTCAGGGGTTTTGACCAGAAAGCTGAAAATTGACCTAGTTTGCACTAAAGTTGGATGTTCTCTCATCAAAAACATGCCTCTGTAATCAGAAACACCTGGCAGTAATGAGGGCAGGTCTGTGCGATGTCACCAACTACTGGAGATTGCAGAGGCCACTGGAGGCAGTATACTGTACATACAGCGCTGATTTTGTGGAGTTTTAAAATTTTTTTTCTTTTTTCTGTAGATAGCGTACCTATAACTAGTTTGCACTAAAGTTGCCACAAAAAAAAAAGACATTTGTGCCAATTAGTGAATGCACATTTGACACTGCAGATATGATATGTTATATGTGGAAGTGGAATCAAATGATGTTTTTCCAGACTATAAATCACACATTTTTGACATTTTTTTTTTTTTTTATTACATAGTTTGGCTGTGGGGTTGCACATTTACTCAGATGCGCATTATATGTGAAAATAGAGTTTTTTTCTGTAATCGATTATGCATTTTTTGGCTGATGCTGAGGATATACCTGGAAAATACAGTACACATTTTTGTTTCATTTCTTTCAGTGAATTAATATTATTTTAAGGAACTGGAGAATCAAAGCAAACTTTGACCACAATGGTTAAGGGACTTAACCTGCATATATAATGCTGCATTCTTATTTTTTTTCATTTTTTGGTTACTATCCGTACCGCTACAAAATATTGGACTTCAGGGACTTTAGTTAACAGCATTTACTCTCGCATTAAACACCACAATAATTTTATTTTAATTCACACAATGTATTAATTTCATTTCTCATAATATTTACAAGTGCATCTTAACTGTCATAATAGACATAAGGATAATATGTTTAGTTATTTCTTAGTTAACAGCTTGGGTGAGGTGGTGGGGAACCGACCTAGAAGTGGAGGGCGAGATCTGGTTTAAGTTTTTTTTGTTTGTTTGAAAGTCTTTCTGCATTTTAAGTGTTTATAGTTTTATTTTTAAACACTTTCTGGCGTTAAAGGAACAAAGGGTTCTCAAGTTAAAATCCACGGCACCTGCGGGTCAGTAGTGGTATTACCTGAGGGAGGTGTTTCCTGCTGGGAGGCTATTCAGCAGTGCGGGTCAGTCTTTTGGGGAGAGGATTCAGTGTAGTTGTGTGCACGTAGTGAGTTGTTTCCAGATTTAATTGAAGTAAGAAGAGCCACGTTTGGAGGTTTGTTGTTTTCTGTAATATTTGCGTCCAACCAACGTAATCTTTTAAATCCATTTTTGTCTGATAAAAGATGTCTTTCATCACGCCAACTCCCCGCACATTAAATAAGACCAAATTGCAATAGTGTGAATGGTAATCACCACAGGTCTGCAGCCTGGAAGTTCTGCCCCGTTCTGGTGGCAAGTTATAGATCCAATGTCTGAATCATGGGCACAGTTAAGTGTGAAGTGATCAGCATGTGTCCCGTCTTAGATTAGATTGGCGGCTATGCATCGACTGTATACAGCCCGTGGACTAAGTCCCAGTGTGAAGTCACCACAGCGTC
>JAIEZT010001046.1:0-24171 GCA_019594935.1 Periophthalmus modestus | reverse complement strand
TACTACTACTGCTAAATAAAATATAATAAAATAATGATTAATATAAAATAATAATAATAATCTAATAATAAATAATAATACTAATAATAATAATAATAATAATAATACATTATATAATGATAATAATCATAATAATAATAGTCTTTCATTTACTCACTCACAGCTAAAATAATAATGATAAGTACATCAAACGTTATAGCCTTTTTGTATCCTCAAAGAAAACCATGGAAAAACCTGGTGGCAATTCTAGGCTTCAGAAAATGGTGCACATTCACTTGGTAATTCTGGGCCTTCAAAAAATACTTTTTTTATCAACACTGAAACATGTTAAAAATAATTGCTGCTAAGGTGCGAACTTTCACCTGTCACACCTTAGGGTAATTCAGTGTGGACTAAGTAATAACAGGATCCTCCCTACTGTAAAAACTAGGGTGTGTTAATTTCAGTGTAGTTAGCTCCTCCTCATAAACTGATGACTTTCCAGAGATCAGAACTGAGGAAGCTACTTTGGAGTGGTGGGAAAAGAAGAAAAAAAAAAAAAAAGCTATGAACCCTACATGGACAACTGAGAGATTACCAGACATCTATTTTTAATCTTTTTTGTGTGTATGTTTAATACATAACATGCATAAACAAGTAGTCAAAAAAGAATAATATTCTTTGAAAGTGCTTTTACTTTAGGGGTCAAAGGGGAGACTCTGAAGCTAACCTGCTAGTCCACTGAAACATCTTCTAATAAAAGAATTTGCGGAGGCTGAGAGTCGAGAGGAGCTTGAAGATGTCCTGTTTATCTGGGACAAATGACAGAGCTAGACAGCCTAGATAGTCCCATCGATATGAAGTCAGCAGGCCAGGAGGGTGTGCAACCAAAGGAGTAAGGGCGAAGGGGGAGGGGCGCGAGCATTCCCCAGCGCGCGGGAATCCGTCGAAGAAATCAATTTTTTAATTTGCCGTCAGGATGGCAGACGGCTAGCGTACGTACGGCTGCTACATGGACTTAATTACACAAAAACAGTAGTTCCCTGAGAAGGACAAGATGAGGGGCAGACGAGGCGAGAGGGTAAGGAGAGAAATGGAGGAGAGGGGGAGTGACCAGAAGAGTCGTGAAATGAGGGATAGCAGGTCACTATCAGAGAGAGGGAGAGATAGCAAGGGCTTAGGGCCAGGACAGGTGGCATGAACGTTTGATAAACTTTGCAGGGAAAATCCAAAATAAATGTTGGTGTAAACCTGTTCCTTTTTTTTTTATTTTTTTTTTTTTTATAACTAATATGCAACATTTTGATAATAAATATGCAATGGATTTATATAACAGCTTCAAAAGACACAAGGCACTTTACATGGTATTATCCATTCACTCAATGCTTGGTTGTGGTAAGTTGCCCCAACCTGCATCATTCAGTTACTCACACACCTCATCCTGACCAGGCAAGGTGGGAGAAGTAACACTTCAATCTCCCATCAAGCATTAACTGGCCCAGCCTTGCTTAGCATCCAAAGCTCCAGGCAAACGCTTTTTGATAATCAGTAGGCCTTGTATAGAGCTTCAAGCTGTAATAAAAATTAAGTTTGTGGTCCCGTAATCCATGTACCTCCTCCATGTTTTGTATGGGCCTGAACCTTCACCAGAGTTATTCAATATTGACACTGAAATGCCATATGTTTAGGGAATTATTTAATTTGTCACCGTTTATATATATATATATCACTTTTTCCACCACCATTGAGGCACTCAAAGTGGTTTACATCAAGGACCACGCATCAGACATGGTCAACCTCAATAACCAAATGTCTGTTTCAGTGCGAATTTTCTAACTTTTTGTTGGTCATATTCAGCCCTAAAGGATGCGACTGCTGTTGTGATTTTGAGCTTTCAAGCCTTCGGATCAGTGCATAAACGCTCTAACCAACTGAGCGTCACTGTCACTCTATGTGGTTGTACTGTAGCTTAAAAGATCTGGCACAAAAATCATATAAAATCCAACAAATTGCATTACATCTCAGATACATATTACAATATGAACATTTAATTGGTCAACTATAAATAAACCTTAACAGTTAGTGGCACTTGTTAGAGTGGTTAAAATCTGTTAATGTGGTTAATATTGTAATAATGATTGACTTGATTTAATATCATTACCTGTTATCTATTGAAAAAAAAATAAATAAAATAAATAAAAGTAATAATAAAACTACCCTGCCCACAACTATTTACAGTTATGCATTATCAATACATTTGAACCGCACAATAAATTATGTATCATATATTCAGCATAAATGCCACTTTTCTCCTTTCTTTGCCAACCGCTCTCGACTGTCTTGGCTTTCTCTCCTCCTCCGTAGGTGTTGGCTATTGCTCGACAGATGGTGATGTGCGATGTTGTGATGCCCATGATGCTATCAGGACTGCAGGGCTGCTAGCTATCTGGCCACCTGGATTCACACCCAACCCATGGTTGCCCGGGAGCTTTCCCGACTCACACGCACCCACAACCCTCCCCCACGTACTCCCACCGCCAGGCATTCGTACTTTATGTCTGAAGCAGGTGCTGCAGACTTTGAAGGACCCACACAAGATTTGCAAATGGCAAACCGCAGTGCATATGACAGGTTAGAACTACAAATTGGCTAAAAACATAGTTACATATATTTTATTTAAAATTTACTAAAAAATCTTTCCTACTGTTGTTTTGTAATTTTGGGTGAAGGTTACAATTTTACATGGAGGATGTAAGCAGCACATATGACATACATAGAGGTAATTCCATAAGTGTTACCTATATAAACCTAATGTAAGGCTGAAACTAAACACAATTGCACAATAGTTAGGATTAGAAAAAAAAAAAGACATTATTTGCGCAAAAAAACCTAAATGTAAATTGTTCCTGCATTTGGATGGAATTGATGACAGCTGATGCCATAGGTAGAGGTATTCTGTTTTAGAACTCACCACTACTTCCTGTATTTTTCAACTTTTCTTCACAAATTGTCACTTGACTGATGTAAATTATGATGAGTATTATGATTACCTCAGGCACTATCCCAAAACTAGGTAGTAATTTGAAAAATAAATGAATCTGTCAAATGCACTTTAACTCGATTCAGGGTTAGCTACTGTAGTTGGCTAAGAAGTTGTATCCTGCAGGTTTTTAAGACTTTGGCTTAGACACTGTATTGATCCCATGTACCTCACACAGTACAATATAATAACAAAGAGTTAGAAAGTTGGAAAAAAATAGCAAAAGTACCATATACTACTACTGTTACTGTCTGCTTCTAATTATGAAATGTTTTATTGTCCAAAAATGCTAGTTGTTATTAGCTTTACTCGTCTCTAAAAGGTGTGAAAAGCAATTATAACTCGTCGTAGGTAATAATTAGGATGCTTGGAATGCATTAAGTAAGTGAGGATAACTTTGGACCACTGCAAAATAAAAAAAAAATGTTGTCTTTTGTTTGTCCCTCCAATTATATTCACTCAAAATTAGAAATTGGATGTTAACCTTATAGCATTGGATGCTATCGCCGGCGATAGACTCGCGGTTATGGATTTTTCCATTACCATAACTCTGGCAACCATTTGTGCTATCATGTAAATTCAAACGACATCTCAAGCAGAGGCATGGGACTCTAAGGACTGAGCACATATAGACATTTTTTAGCCATAAAAATCATGTTAAGTATCAGATGTACTGTCTTTTTTCACACAACTACCTCTATTTTACATATCCACCCTTATTGTTTCTTTGATTCATCAAATAACTGACTGGGAGAACCCGCCGGCACCTGCGCTCTGATTGGTCATCTTCGAGGGACAACGTCAGCACATTACAGTAATGATAGTAACATATTAAAGAGTCCCATGCTTCTGCTTTGAGATGCTGTTTGAATTTACATGAAGCACAATTGGTTGCGGAGTTATGGTAATGGAAAGTCCGCAACCGCGAGTCTATCGGCGGTGATAGCATCCGAAGCTATAGAGTTAAAGAGGGGCTAAAACACCTAAACTCTTCCCCCATGGCTGCATTTTTAAATAGAAATGCTAAAACTGGGCAGTGCATGGAGGACTATCAGGGAGAGTGGAGGGAGGAGGAGGGATGGAGTGTGGAGGTATAGGGAACAGTGTGCGTGGACGGTCTAACAGGTATCCACACTTCAAACTCCGCCCCGGCAGCCAGATGTTTGTAATCAGAAACAATCAGGGTAATCGGGGCAGTCCGTGTGATGTCACATAGTACTTGCTATTGCAGAAGTGACTGGAGGCAGCACACACTAGAACCATGTTCACACACCACCACCATAACAGGCTGTGGGCATATACGGATTCACACAACCGGGGTTAATGAGCGGCGTGGGGCGGAGCATGTAGACTCGTGCATGTGGCTTGTTAGATATGAGCTATACCGAGGGCCTAACATTCACAGTCAGCACTGTGTAAAGTGGATAAAAAAAAATAAATAAATAAAAACGAAAAACTAAATTGTCCATACTTTGGGGAAATTACAGCAGGTTCATTAAATAAAATTTAAACTGAGATTATCAAGATTTTATTGTATTATTTTTTGCAACTTTCAACAGCCTATTAAACATTGTCAGATGTAACCAGCTTGGCAATAAATATGTAAATAAATAAAGTGAATCACACAATCTCTCTAATGCCTGGTGATCACTCACATCATTTACACACTGGATTTCTGCACTGGCTCCACCATCAGCTCCAGTGTTGGAATCTGTCCACTTATTGGTCACTAGTCATCTTTGGCTGCCTTTATCTCTTTGTATGTGCTCCTTGTGTTAAACATGCCTGTTAAAACTGAAAAGTGCACTGGTAAACATAGCATTTAAACCTCCACACATTGTGTTATTCACACAAATGTTATAATGTAAAAAGTGTCTGACAGTTTTATTATCTATTTTTTACCAGAAATCTGCAAATTACCAAGTTGCGCTAAAATTGACAAAAAAGGACTATAAGCAGTAGATAATACTTTTAAAATACAATTTATAGAGTTTAGTAGGAAAACAGTACCATTTTAAGTCCACTCTCTCTTAATTAGTTTGCTTCAAATACTTGTTCAGTCTTACTTGATTAAATACTTGGATAAACACCTTGCACTTTTTTATTTAGTAACATTACAGTTAAGTCGACCCCACATCTGATAATCACTATGGTGCTAAACCTCATTTTGTTCTCCTCTATTCTCTGTACCTAATTCACCTTTCCCTTTGTATCGCTTCAGTATTTTTTCTTCTTTCTCTCTCTCATCTCTCTCTTGATTTCTGGTGCCCAGGGAAGGCAGCGAGCGACCAAGCGTATCAAAAGCGTTTGGTGGTGCCATGAAAGCCCGGGCGGCCTAGAGACCAGAGTACTGCTGATAATCCTCACCGAGCCACTGAACTGAAGACAGGATCAAACAGTGCTCCCCTGCTCTGCTCCTGTACTGCTCCTGTACTGCACTTTGTTCTACACCATGTACTCACTCAGTGGCTGGGGAGCAATCTCATGTGTCAGCATAGCACTGAATGTGAACAGCCTAATAATGTCATTTTACTAATTGGCACAGTTAACCACAGCGAGATGAACTTGGTGATTTGTGAGTTCTCAAACTTCTTGTCTTGTTTCATGTTTTAAAACATTAAAGTAACTACAATCACAACTGAACCTGGGTTGCCAGTGCCTTGACCTGCAGGTAGGGACATGTACAAGTTTCTCTCATTCACAGCATATGGACAGGCCATGTTCATGTGAAAGCTCAGAACCTCCAGAATTCCACTCACTGAGCTACAGAAGTAGCACTAGCACTGATTAGGCAGCGAGGATTCAGATCAGAGAGAGTCCTTTTAGATTCATCCAACTAGATTTCAGTATTGAAAACTGGCAACCTAAGTGAGAGACTCAGGTGAGGCTCATTCTGCTTTCTGATTGGATATTTGTCTGTGAGAAACAAAACAGCAAATTTTACACATAATAACATAGTCATCCATGCCAAATGTTTTTTTTTTGTTGTTGTTTCCTTTGTGTAATTAAGAATAGGTCAACATTAGAATAGCTATGAGCAAAAGCAATATTGGTTTACCTCTTATTTGGAAACTAATATCTCAATATTTGCAAATTTCAGGTTCTTACATATAACTACTTTAGCAATTAGCTTGAAGCACATATGTTTTGCCTTTCCCTGATCACTTTCACTGATCACTGATAAACTTAATTCGAGTTATATTTATTGACTACTACCCGGTGTAAAGAAAAAAAATTAGGCAAGCTAGTGGGTTAAGTCTGTGCCCATTAACCAACAGGTAAGTTATTTGACCATCAACCAAACAAAAAAAAACAAACAAAAAACCCCAACTTTTTAGAGTAAATCCTTCATTGATCAATACTTTTCATATACTGAGAAAGAAAAAAGTTAATATTATTTTTGGGGGAATCTTCAGATTTCAGTTCAGTTCAGCATTTCTCCAAGTCTGAAAAATCTCGCCCTGGGTGGAAGGTCAAAACACGCACACACGGATAGATTTGAAGTAGGAGGACTTTGATGATGGATTCGGAGAGCTACTTTTTCCATTAAAAAAAATGTACCTCTGCTTTGGAGCCTATCTTTACTTTCTCTTTCTCTTCTTTGTTCTAAGCGGCTGGTTCATAAAACAGTGGTAGACAAGTGTGATTTGCGTATCACACCACGAGCTTTATCCAACAGCAAATGACTGGAACATCAGTCTTTTCTTTTTCTCATGGTTCTCTTTTCCAACCATCTGTTCTCTGCGTGTGTAGTTTAAACTGAATACAGATAAATAGAAATCAGAAAATCAAACATTAGTTGAAATAGGGACAGCAATAGGCTTCTGTTCTAGGTGTCTAATTGCCTGTAGGAAGGCATGAAGGGATAGATAATATAATAATAAGTTTTGTTTTTTCTCTTTTTTTATGAACAATGTATGCATTTAGGTAAAGGAGGGGGTAAATTACACTTCGCATACCATTTTAGATCATCATGTTTCTTTAATCATTTTG
Source organism: Periophthalmus modestus (assembly GCA_019594935.1). Lineage (NCBI taxonomy): Eukaryota > Metazoa > Chordata > Actinopteri > Gobiiformes > Gobiidae > Periophthalmus > Periophthalmus modestus. The sequence goes on along the minus strand of JAIEZT010001046.1, from coordinate 17,159 downwards.
AAAAGGCTATATTCACTGAAAACAATGTATTAAAATGTTTGAGTTTCAGTTTGTGTTTGATGCTCTGAGTTCCTCAGTCTTTCACTCACCTTCTGACCAATCGGCCCGCATCTTCGGCATGGTTTTGATGAGGAAAAAAGATATTATACAGCTCCAAAAAAGTTGATTTTGCATAATTCCTCCTCTTTAAAGCAACATTCTGAGGTGGCACATGATCTGCTTGATCGAGAAGAGGTCAAAGGTCAATTATGAATCAGGTTTGTGGATATGCAAGTCTGCTCACAGTAAGGACGCATGTTTTTCTCAGTTCCAGGGCAATAAAAAACATCCCAAAAAAAAGAAAACATGCTTTTTTATTTGGCTTAGTTATCTGGTTGTGCTTTAAATGCATACAGAGAATACCCACAGTCTTCGTAAATGATAGCATGCATTTGTGGAAAGTGCTAGAAAAATGGTGTTATAAATGTATCTGCTACTACATTGCAAAATGAAAATAGTAGTGCTGCAAATTCCAATTTCTACATAATTAACTGAGGCAATTTGAACAGAAATGACCAGATTGACATACATATGCAAGCCTGAAACCTGTACACATTTTGATAGAATGCTCAAAAAAAGAAGGTTTAAAGCCTTTACGTGGATAATAATATCATTTCATAATTATGTGTGGCTTACATGGAATGGCAACAATCTTGGAAAAAAACAAAACAACTGAATACTGCCCGTACTTGGTTTGTGTAATTTAAAGCCTTTGGGATCTTTAAGACCCACCAGGGAACCCTCCGATGGCAAACCCAAATAATGAAGGCCAATTCTTCCTGCATAATTAAGTTAAGAGATCGGACGATTACGGCACTTCCATTACACATGATGGTAAAAGTAATTACTAATTCAATCAGCACTGGTTTTATGAGCTACGGCAATGGCGCACATGTTGAGTTGGTGCTGTACAAGTCATTACAGTTACAAAGAGAGTAATATGTTGAGATGACATTGATCTCGCTGCCAACCTGTAAAGCATGTACTGAAGTCTGCTGGAAAATAACAGTCAACTTGAAGGAACCCCCTCCCCCCACAAAAAAAAAAAACCTTTTGTTTGTTTGAACAATACACTTTTTATGTCACAAAAGCCTGTTTTAAACTACAGACATGTTGGCCTAATAGATATGACTGGACTGTAACCTGTTCTAACCAGTTCAAAACTGTGGGATAGAGTGAGAGGGAGCAAGTTAGTTTAGTTTTATGGAAACTTAGGACAGTTGCCACAGTGATTAACAATTGCAAACTAAATATTTTGAGCATTTAAATGTGAAAAAAGTCCTCCAAATGTTGCATATAACAGGAATCTGAAATCCACGAATAGGACAGGTACAGGCTTAACTTATTGTACCTATCCAAAATGTCTATATTGGGCTTATGGAGATATTTGAAATAGAATACATCCATTCAGAAACACCAAGACTATACATGCAGCCAATACAACTTCATAATTTTCGTAATGTAAAAGCTCCTATCTGTGAAATAAAGCAAGTAACTTTAGTTTAAAATGTTAAAATTTTAGTCACACAAAGACTTTTGATCATCTAAACAGTTCACATGTTCTAACTTTAGGGTTAGCAAACATAAATGATCCTCCAAGTTGAACGCTCATTTCATTTGGGTTTTTTTTCCCATTTATTTGAGCGAAATATGTTTTGCCACAGTACAAGTAGCTCTAAATATGTATGCTGTTGTGATGTCTACATCTAATTAGAAAGCATTTATTGTCTGATAATCAGGAAGCAGGAAGCAAGCTAGAGGCAAAACTCCTCACTGGTCTCTGAGAATTGTGAAAAGTGCTTATAAACTCATTGTGGTGAATATTTAATATGTTCAGAATGCATAAGGTGAGTCATTTTGGACACCTGCAACCCATTATAGTTTTCAAGCACTTTTATTTATTTTTTATATATATATATTTTTTTACGATGGGACGCTAGTCTGCAAACAAATTAAGAATGTTACTTCCTGGTTTGCAATATAAGTTAAAACTGCTTTTTGATTAGACATCTTTTCTTTTTTTTCCACTCACTCTACTTCTCCAATGTAATGTAATGGGCAAAACAAAATATAATTTACAACAAGCCCTGACTAGTAATTAGTACTAAGCTAGCATTCTTAAAGCCATCAGAGCTCTAGTGCTAATGGGAAATGGTATAACATTTCTGTAAAGTGATGACTTGTGACTTGTCTTCTAAAGCTAAATAGGATTATAAGAGTAGATCTTTAACAGGAAACCATCTGCTTTGTTTGTTAGCCTCACAATTACTCACAAAGACAGACGCTGGCACTGAACACAACAGCATGGAACAACTCCAACTGCACTCCAAGATTATGAACTACAAATTATCACTGTTTCCCCCATAGACATTTGGATGGAAGTAAAGAAAATCACCAAACAGCAGCTGAAAACTTCAAATGTGTTTAAATCAGCAAAGACATCAAAATGCATTATTGGCTGTACAAAGTTTTTTTCTGTGTAGTTGAGCAAAAATTGGTTTTACCTCAGTAGCTCTTAAAGTTGTCTGCATCTAATTTTGAAGTGTTTCTCCTCAGAAGATCAGAAAGTGTTAGCTTTTGCATGCTAGTTGCTGGTTTATTGTTAGCATTACCCGGATCTGTGAGGCTGCCAGTCTATGTAACAATCTTTCTCCGACCTCCATGCCCATATCATATAGCCCCAAGTTTAAACAAGGTGTAGGTGATCATCAAGAGTATCCAAAGGGTATTTTAAATGATGATGCAATGATATCCCTAAAAATTCTGTAACTCTTAGAGATAATTATTGTCAAAGTTTTACCAAATTCAGCAAAAAAATAAATAAAAATGATTACTTACATCTTTGAGGCAGCCCATGAAGTTGTTGCTGACCGGCGATCCTGGCAGATCAGCCGTGTTGGGACTCCCTCCGATGTAGAAGAAATCATCCGACCCCAGCATGGTGTAGTCCTCTTGGGTATACCCGGTGGTGGTCAGTATACCATCCACTGAAATGGTCACCTGTTACCGCCATAGCCCCAGGAAAGACGAGATGAGGCAGGTGAAAGAGCAAAGAGCAGGAGCAGGTAGAATGGGAAGAAATTAAAAAGAATGAGGAGAAGAAAGAGAAGAAAAATCGATTAAAATTCAAAGAAATGTTCAAAATGGCCGACTAATTGTATTGTTTTCTTGTTTGGGCCAGTCAGATGGGAGGTTTCGACTCTTGAGTGCAGTTGTTAAGTAGAAAGCTAACAAAAAGTGACTTCTCAATTCCTTTTTACTAGAAAAACAAATCTAATTTAACCACAATGTCGATAGTGGTAACACTGTTCTGCCATATTATTTCCTAACCACTATTGCGCTCCTGACAATATTTGATTAAAGGAACTGTTGCGAAGCTGTAAACAAAGCTAAATTGAAAGTATATTTAAAATACCTGATCAGTAAACATAATTACATCTCTAATTTGCACACTTTCCATTTCTCGGCTCATCATGGATATAGCCTTTTTTTACAAACTACGCAAATTGCTATATCTGCTAAAAGTGCTAACGAGAACTAATTTGGCTAATTGTATTAAATCACAGTTGCATTTGCCGTCATTGCAGTCACTAAGAACGCTAGCCGCGCATCTTAATGGATCTGACAGGTAGCATTGGGAGAGCTGGAGGTTGTTAGCGACCAATTTATGAGCTAATTTTGCTAATGGTGGCCCGGGTATAAGGTGCGCACACAAGTGTTTGGCTAGATCATTTGTGTCTTTGCTGCATAAGGAAAACAATGCAGAGTAAGATGCTATTTGCGCTGTATGACTATTGGAGACCATCCAATTTAATCAACCATTTCTACTCATATTTGCATATTTGATGAACTATGCTACTTTACAACACTTTTACACTATAACGTTAAGCTAGCAATTCATGAATTCAAAAGTCGGTCAAACACAAAATCAGTTCCCTAGCAATTGGAAACAGAAAAGGTATTATTAACTGAAATATGTTGACGCAAAACAAATTGGAGCCTATATTTTAAATAGAAGCACATTTTTAACAGCTAGGTTAAGCTAATTTAAAGGGCTATGCTAACTGTCAACTCCACAGCTTTACCGTTTTACTATTTGAAGTAATAATCAATGAGTTGATAAGTTGGTCAAATGCTGTTCTTAGCTTGAATTTAGCCTTAGCCTAACATGTACTAACTATTTTACTTAATGGTTTCTGAGATTGCTGTTAGCTATAGTGTGTCGCACTATATTACTTTGCATTGTTTTTGCTGCAGTAGAATACAACTACAGTTTCTTCCATCTAATATTTACCATGACGTAACCAGATAGGACTGCCTAACTTTGCAAATTTCCAAATACATTTTAGTTGCACGTTAGCAACTGCACTCGACAGCAGCAGAAACCATCTCACCGGAGTGAACTTTCTTTCTCCTTTTTTTTGTACTTCCCTCGTTGAAAGGGCAACTCATTTTTATGTCTGTCATTGAAAACGTGTTGTGAAATTGGACCGTCAGCACCAAGGCAATTAGGATTTGAAGGATCTACCATGACAGTACAAGTTGGTAGGGGACTTCTGCTCAACATTGGACCACGTTGTGAAATATAAATGAATCAACAACAACCTCACGGACAAGCGCTTTTATAGTCTTTGCACAGTTGGCGTTCTCTTAACAGGAAGAAGAAATATATAACTTTTTTTCCAATTTTCTGTACGATTGATTCTGTCTGAGCTCTCAAGGACGGTAACAGCATTGACAAGCTGCCAGACACCTATGAAGTTTGCATTTACAGTGAAAAATAAAAGCGTAGTAACATTTTCTCGTGTCTTTTTGAACATCCTAAGTTCATTGTATCATCCGAGCATTCAGTGGTGGAGGAACGGAAAACTGCTCCAGGCAATATGGGTTTCTATTCATTACAGAACAAAGATGGTAGACGTAGCTAAAATACAATGAGGTTAGCTTTTATTATGTGAAAGTGACTGCGTTCATAAATATCTTGCAAGGAGAGACTGACCACCGGATAACCCACTTGCATGTTAGTTTTCCCTAGACTCTAAAGATACCTGTAAAAACACCATCATGACCCAGTTTCGAGTAGTGAATCCCCAGTGTCTCAGTTTTAACTAATAGCCTACCTGAATTTATAACAAGGACTTTGCTTTCGTGTATGGGTTGTGTGACTCTAAGAATGAAGCATATGAAAAAATCTAATTGTATTAAATATTGATTTTCAGCTACACATTGATTTGTGCAGCCTAAAATTATAGCTAGCCAAGACTGCATGTGTTTTTTTTATGGATGCCTATGGAACATAAATTACTTTCTTTTTTTTTTTTTTTTTTTCATCTTGATATTTATATTAAAATGTTCTCAAAAAACATACCTGGAGCTTTGTTAATTTCACACATGGTTAACACAGAAACCCTGCATATTTAGTTCTTCTTCCTCAAACAAAATCACTCTAGTCCACCTTGTGATGTCATGGTGTAAAACAGAAGTCCACCTTTACTAGAATCATTTTTGATGATTTTAGCCTTGGAATTGCCAATCCCTTCTGAGCTAAAAGTAAAACGTAGCTGTTAACTTGAAAAATACAACTACATCGCATCAAAAGTTGGAGGCGGAACAAGGCATTTTGATCTTTGGACATGTATACAAACCAATAAACCGGTTTTAACTCAAATGTGTGAATGAAAACAAAACATAACTCTAGGTATGATTTTGAGTAAGTAACAGCAACATGGCTCTTAGTATTTGTTATCCCATGGAATTGGCTTCCGAAGTCAGAGAAGCTAGAACTTATATGATGACTGTTATAATTTAAAAAGTAGAATCTGCGAAGACCATAGATTTTGCATTACATTCTGAGCACTCCTTGAGATGTGCTGTAAAATGAGGCCATCTTTTTTTCCTGCAAGGACATGAGGAGAAGTATCAAAGTAACAATCCAAACCTATCTCTACCAATATCCAATATAAAACGAATTTAACACTTTTATTGTATTTGAAGCAGTATTCTGCCAAGTTTAGAATATAGCTTTTTATGCAATTTCCTTGGTCGCCCGGTGTGCCATCTCGTTTTGTTCCTAAAATTAAATCCCACTTCAAATTCTGTCCCCAAAGGCGTTCATCGTGTTGAGTACCTGACTTGTCTACTTCCTCTGTCAGCACTTTTGGACTCTTTAACGTACCTTGCGATGACGTGCGAACACCGTCGTGAAGGCTAAATCCATGCAGGACAGACGCTATCTTACCGTTAAATGACTCACTTACCCTTGTCGGGGCTACATCTGATTACTGTCAAAGAGCTTTTTTACAAGGAGAGACAGGTGTATACTCTTAGAAACGGAAAATAATTAAAAAAGGCCAGTGGTTGCGTAATGGAGCATACAAAAGGTAGATAATATAGCATTTTCGTAAAACCTTTAGAATTTTTGACACATAGATGCAGTATGGGTTGGGCCATTTTAGATCATTTTCAATTTTAATGCCTTTTGGTATTTGGTGCTAAAAATACACTTGACAACTACATTAAGTCTAGCTTTTTGAATTTTTGAGAAAAAACGATCTGTATAAACCATACCAATGACCCATTTATCTGTGAAAGCAAAAAAAACTGGATTTCAGGAGGCCAATTTCAGACCTGCAAAGATTTTTTTTTGCCTAGGAAGATATATAAAAGCAATTTCTAAGGTGTTAACAAATATGGTTTCCATTGGCAACTGAAATCGACCCAACCCATATCATAGAGCTTAGGTAATTATAATATTGTAGAGGCTATGATAGGTGTCTGGCAGCTGTAACTTTGATCCTACATACCCTTACAACCTTATATATACATAAATCTGATTCTAGAAAACTTTTGGAAAGTTAGCTAGAAGGAATGGATAAACGACAAAGGGAATTTTTTAGTAGAGTTCCAAAAAGAATTAATAAGGTTAGAAGGTGAACAAAATCGGTTAGTATTTTTGTAAGTAAAGGGAAAAAGTCAGACACACAAAAATGGTGTTAGTACAGTTACAACAAAGATATTAGTTATTAGTAAATTTGGTGTGTTAGGAGGAAAATGTGAGGATTCTTTAAAATTCCTCTGCAATTTGATCAAATCGGATATTTCAAAGTGGCAAAGGTTTGTTTTTGGTTAAACAAAATGAATCCATCCAGGGTGACAAAAACACACACTTACAAGCCATGCATCTAAATGAGAAAATGACTTGGATTTATAAGAATACATGGGGGGAGAATTCCATTAGTTACAACACAAATTGACTAACTATTAAGGGACACACAAATCAACTGGAAGGGATGCATGAAACCAAGGGGAAATGCAGGGGAGCACGACAATGGATAAATGACAAAAGGTAGCAAATTTTGCGTGAAATTAAACATGTGACGAATAAGGCTACAGGGATTGTTGGTAGCCCAAAAACATGCACGTTTTGGGGGGGGGGAGTGGTAGTTGAGGTTGGATGGGTCCCATTTCACCAATCACAAATGATGTCAACATGTATGAGAGGGTTTTTTTTTGTAAAGAATGTGGAAAAGCGAGAGAAAAGGGTATTCACAGTAATAGAGCAATCACGGTTTGATATTAGAGTACAGAAATGTTAATAAACATTTTTCGAGTTTTCTGTCAAAATTCCATATTGTCAAAAACATGTTATTCTCAAATTGCTCTTTTTACCAGGAAAAGTCTGTTTCCTCTCTTGGCATTTTTCCCTTGGGTTTTTTAGTGAGATTAGTTGAGGTCATTATTCATTTTAGTAGGTTAATTCTATTCAAATAACCAAAGAAAATCAAAACAAAGGAACAAAATTAAAAACATCAAGGGGTTGGCTAACATGTTCCATGACTATTATTGGATATTTTAGGACAATTTATATATGTATGTATATATGTTAGCCAAGATATATACATAAACATATATACTCAATGCGGTCTGTGGGTTACAGTCTGGTCATGCAGTAAAGTAGAATTGATAGAAGTTAGTATTAGTGAGAGTGAATGCACACAGCTTAGACTCTCCCAGACGCTCAAGGATACACAGTCCAGTGAGAACAAGGAACGCCACTGATCAGAGAGGACTGCAAGTCTGAAAATATTTGATCCTTATACTTCAGAAAAAATACTCCTATTTATTGCACTCTGTCACCTAAAGCAAGTTTAAAGCCGTGCATGCATCGTTCTTTCTTTTCCCCCGCACACTGTGGGAAACGAAATATGCTAATAGTTCACACTGCAGTAGCTAGCAAGATGTTGAATTGCGGCTATGCAAATTTCAGGCTCTAGGTGCTGTGTGTTTAGCAAAGGCTATAGCTCTACATGCTACCAGTGTTTCCGTCTGTCGGAGGAGGTGAAGGAAATGTTGTTCTTGTTTTGGTTTTATGGTTACGCACATTAATTTGAGCTCATTTAAAACCCTTGTACTTGATTTTTCCCTTTGTATTTGAGCAAAAATGTCAGCTGCGGTGTGTACAGTAATCCAATAATCAGGAAATGCACGTTAGCATGCACGTTGGTGTTTGCTTTATCATGACGGCAAAAGTCTAGTCTCTGAAAGTTGTGAAAAGAGCTTATAAACTCATCGCAGTGAATAATTAAGATGCTCAGAATGCATAAGGTAAGTGAGGAATACATTTGGACTACTGCAAATGAACTAGTTCTGTTATCCATGTTTTTGAGACAGTACAAATCCTACATATTACCATTTAATACCACAAGTGAACACTTATGTATGGAAATTATGCCTTGCCTGTTTTGTAGCACCAGGACTGCACTGGAAGCACAGTAGCAGAGTGCATCCGCTAAGTATTTACGTCTCTCCATTTGCATCTGATATCTCTGCAATTATCATTTTACTACCTGTTTTATTTTATAAGAACTTGTTTGAGGAGCCGTGGTGTTGTAATTTGTGCAGTAGGTCCAGGGCACTGCTTGCACATTAAAACACATATAAAAATAGCTTGGGGAAGTGAGTGCAAATACTGTGTGTCTCTATCGTAAATCAGACCAAAGTCACTAATGGGATCGTGCCCTCATTGAGGCCAACTTTACAGCCAGGGCCCTAGACACTAAATCAGACATGTCCACAGTAATATTCTCGAGGAGTTCATGAATCTCAGGACGGAGGATGGGATAACAGCTCAGGCCATAAACGCAGCAGGTCCAACATGGTGAGATAAGAGTCAGAGTATTGTACGGTGTTTTTCGAAGGTCTCTGGGTACTGCACAGTTGATACCCTGTACTTACGACTAGTGCTGTCAAAAATTTCAAACTCGATTTCGATGCTAAGGAGGACTAAGGACTTGATATTTAATACGATTCCAGTATCACAGAAATAAGTATTGAACTTCTAAAATGAGCATCTAGTTTTGTTACGATACTTTTGACAGCCCTACTTCAGAGAGGTTTGTCTAGAATGGTTCCTGTAAACTTTGTGTTGTAGTATTGTAGTGGTAAATGTAAGCGGTGAGACGAGACACAATTACCGCAGGAGGCTGGGTCCGTGGGAATGAGACGAGATAAGACTTGAACATCATTTCTAATATATAAATTGAAAGTGTCCAACTTCCAATTTTGCTTCACACTTTTGAATGTATTTTATTTAATATTTTGTTGCCATTCTACTACTGCTCTTTGGAACTTTAAGAGATTTAACTCAACACTTCAAATTGCAAAAACATAAGGATTCCTTCTTGATTTGAAGGATTTGATATGGCAACCAACCAGAATGAGGAACAGTTCTTGCCATTGTCCAATTTGGCACCTTTTTAATTTAACTTGTTTAGTTTTAGTTTTTTTTCTTTTAAGCATGTTTATTATGTGTCCTATCTGCTGTATTGCTTAGCTTATATATATGTGCAAATCATAGTTTGACACTTTTACTGAGTTTCAGGAACAAAAAAAGATTGTATTTGACCATAGAAGTTCATCAAAGCTAGCCATTTTACTGAAGTCCGATTTTACGCCGCTCCACTCTGTTTTCTAATGTTTTGTAACAGTTTAAATACATCATTTTCATGGACTTTGAGCAAGTAGAACAGTTTATATCCCAAGAGTAAATTGGATCAAATATCAAAAATGAGATTTGTCCAAAGTACTGTTATTAATAGTGACTTCTGCGCTTGAGCTTGAGTATCTGGGCGTGTGCAGTTGAAAAATGGTTTCTAAATCAGCCAGTGACAGGAATCATTTGCCTGATACCCAAGAAAAGTGCCAGTTTTAACTGTTGAGTCAAAATGGCACAAATGTAATTATAATGTGTACTTGCTTTAATATTTTGTCAGCTCTTGTTCAGCTATTCCTAATCAGATTTTCCCACGTGGTAGTGGCTGAAGAATGGGTCAAATGCAGCTTGAAGTTTCATACAGCTTAAGTCTCATTGATATTTCACCTAAGTCCACCCATTTCTAGTACATTAAAGCTAACCCTGATTCTCCACAGTGAAGGCTTGTCTCATCCCAGATTTCATATGAAAATCTAATATATTTAGAGAAGCATATTGCCCAGACCGTTCTTTGTTTACCTTGTTCTCGCTGGAGTCGTGCAGGACTTATGACTGTCTGGGAAAGCAGCTGTGTGTGCTCACTGCATCAGGAAAAACCAGGAAGGAGCATGGCCAACAAAACTAAAAGCTCGCATAGTTACAAAACTTTGAAAAGATCTTGCATTTTTATTCTTTATTTCTTCATACGGATAGTTAAAAAAAGGCAAAAACTAAAGTAAGTTAAACAAAAAAAAACAAAAAAAAACAAAAAACATTTATTTGGGGCAGACCTCTTCATTTGGTTTCAGTTTTGGGATGGGCGTAAAAAACCAAAAACTTAAAAACAAATATTTAAAAACTGAGAGGTGTGGAGTTTGTCAGCTACCTTGGAACTGATGGCGGATTGTAGTTTGAGTAAAGCAAACAGAATAGAACGAGGTAACGGAAAACCCAGGGCAAACCAAAGTATAAGACAATTAGAATGATATCTACCATATAATGCAGTTTGTTTACCATAGCGTGTCCAATGCCTGCGTGCTTTAGGAGGAAAGGGGGAGGGGGAAAGAAAAAATATATATAAAGATAAAATTTTAACTCAAAATTCATAACCTCCCAGAAAAACGGGGGAAAATTTTGAAAAAAAAAATGCAGCTCAAATTGAAATTGTCTCGTTTGAGCATCCAAATAAAGAAATAAAGAAAGCAATTGTTTCTTTTTTTGAAGGGTCCTCTATAAGAAAAGGGAAATCAAAAGGATAACACATTGGTTAGTAGGTAAGTCGCAAGTTAATTCAAGATGGCGGACATTCCGTGGATGACATAGTGTTAGTTGTTGAAATCATAAAGAAAGGGAACGGAAACCACCAATGAAAACGAATCAAATTGGATACGTTCAGAAGCATTGTTAGTACAAGAGACAAGAGTTAGCAAAATCAAACTTCCACAAAGGAGTAAGGGGTACTTTAACTTTGTATGATTTTAAATTTCTTTGCAATACTGCCAATTTGCATGTAATAACTCAAGAGTGGATTTCTAGTGATGTTGGACCATAAATTGGGCCCAAAGTTGTCAGAAGTTTTCATTTTGCGAAAGGATATTTTTATGGCACAATTTGTGTAGTAATCCCCTGTTATAAACATACAAAGATAAGCTTGACAAATTATGTAAATTTATAACAGTACTTGTATACAAAAAATGAAAGAAATACACTGAAAAACAACATATCAGTACATATTTTGTAAACAGAATGGTACCTGAAATTGAAACAGTGCATAAAACATTCCAGTGGAGTGGTTAGCAAAAAGTACTAAAATGTGAATAATAAAGATGACAAACAACTGATAACATATAAGTATTTTGTCGAAACCTTAGAAACATCTATAAACATATTTAGCAATAGCCCTGTTTTTTTTCCCCTTGCCTTAAGTTCTATATATATGCTGTAATATAATATTCTATATGTTGCACTTGAGCTAATTTTCTAATTTTCACACAATTCAACTATTACCTTTATTCCTAGTCTCATCCTGATCCATTTTTTTTTTTTTTTTTAACTCTGAAATAGGTTGAATAAATCATTGTTTAAAAGAACTGTGTGGCATGTGGGTTGCCAGTTTTATCAATGCTGATAAGGACTTCTCTCTGACCAGAATTGTCACTACCTAAATCCCGACATCAGTCAGTGCTAGTACCCTCTGCAGCTCAAAGAGTGAAAGGTTTTTTTAAGAGTTCCTTTAAAATATAAGAAGTTACAGTAAAGCAAACACCACCAAGACACTGCTCTTGGCGTCCATTAAACACAAAGATGAGCTTAAACATTTACGATTTGAAAGAAAGATAAGGTTAAGACTATAACAAGACATAATAAGGACGCTTACATTTCCTTCCTTGGAAAGAGAATTTAAGATCAGATTTAAAAATCCTGCCAAAAAATAAGAAAAAAAGGGGTTTTGATTTTGGTTGATTTTTCCTTTCATTTCAAACATCCTCCTGGAAGAGAAACAAACCAAGCTCGATGCAGTCATTACAAACATTTTTAGCCAGCGCCGCACACTCGGGGGCCCTGGGGAAACAAGAATCTAATTTAAGTCCAGAGATACAGCCCACGTCATGCATGTTCCTGTCAATTCAATTCACCACCACAACATGACTCACGGACTTCTCCATAGCCTCAAACATACATTTAATAAGACCGTAATGTTAATTTACTCAAAATTTGATTTTTGATTTTTTCCCATCTGGATTTGTTGTCTCGTGGCTATTTTTGGTCGCATTAAGGGTTCGCTGGCAGCAGGCGGTGACAGCAGATTAAATCCGGAGACGTGTCCCTGAGAATTCCCCCGTGGGCCATGTGGACATCTAGAGGACATCTAATATCTCCATTGGAAAAAGGATCAGGTTCTGCAATGCAATGTGGGTTTGACTGAGGAATATGGACAAACTGACAAATGTTTATTGTAGACAAGTGTAGGTCTCTGCAGTTGGGATTCTGGGGAAAAAGTTTGATTAAAATGATGACTTTTGAAACGTTATGAATGTTGTATATGGTATTTTAGGTTTCACATTCAAAGCCACTGTGCTATTAATGTATAATTCAAATTACACTGTAGAATCCGTATTTTACAAAAGTTGCATTGATACTTTGCAGCTGATGTCATCAACATTCCCTGGTGGTGTGAAGTTAACTGTAGACACTGCTCTGTCTGTTAGACTTTAATCTGTTGTTTTTTTTTTTGTTTTTTTTACACATCCTGACCATGAAACTGACTTAACTGGAACTACAACAAGTGAGTTGATTGGTACTTTTTTTTGTCTCTCACATAGCTGCAGTCACATGCTAGCAACAGTTTTCAGTTGATCACTCCCACTTTTTTAGTTGAAAATCAAACAAGAAAAAAAAGATAGATGGATGGATGGATGGATGGATGGATGGATGGATAGATAGATAATGATAGAACTGCCAATTAGGTTACTGTATAATTTCTGTGGGAGTCAGGGTGCTATATAACCACAAAAGAAGAGAGTATGTCAATGGTGCTGTTGTCATGGTTTCTCTTCCAAGCAATTATTATAATGAAAGATGAATTGGAGATTGAGTCCATCCCAGCTTTCAAATAGAAAATATATATATATATTTTTTCAGACTATTGCACCAAAATCCAAAGTGACAGTGACACCATCAACATAATTAAGTGCAACATTTAGAATCTGCTGTTTGACACAGCAGCCTTAATATTTGGTGGGAAACCCATCTAAAAAGGCTGATGATCGTAATGTAGAAAAAAAATAGTAATAAATTAATGCAACAGTATTTCAATGACTTTGGAAGATATTTGAGCAGAATGTTTAGTTATCTGTGATTAAAAGTAGAGATGCACCATATTATTTATTCATTTGTGAGACAGTTCATGGTCACATTAATTAACAGAAACAAAGAAAAAATGTAACAGTATACAACGGGTAGTTATTTACACAGTTTATATTACAATGCTATTCCCTTCCCTATTCCTTTAGGTAACTAGCTTCAAGAAGCTTTGGCATAGATAAGTAATTCTGAGATGTTCTGGGCCAACACTGGTTACTAAATATTACATTCTTTTTCAATCAATGTATAAGCCCAACAGTTATTGGTGTATCTTGCACCATATCCAGAGTGTAAAAGTTCCTCTTATTGTTTTCGTTAGTTTGGCATTTCAGAAAGCATATATGGAATATTTAATAAGCCACAGAGTTTTTTACTAGGGCCTACAATGCTAATATAAACTTTATCTGCTGGTCGTCAGGACACGGTATTTTAAATCACAACTCCAGAAGTCATAAATTGTGGAATATTTTGACATGACAAGACAGAACAATTTGCGATTGATGCTAATGTGAAAAAGAACTTTAAAATGGATACGTATGAAAGCAGATTGTAATAATCTGGGAAAATGACTTTGTGCTATAAGCCTATAAAGCTGTAAGCTCTCCAAGTTAGATCTCCATTGTTCAGACCAACCGTTGCAGAAAATTAAACTTTTGTCCTATTTTTGGCATCCGACTTTGTGTATCAAAGAACATTACAGCAATCTGAGTGGTATTGTTGGGTTCAGAAGGCATCACAAACATTCTTTAGGCCACTAATATTTAATACAATTGGAGATAACTAAAAGGAATATTGTTAAAATACAGATTTCTGATAAAGTAGCAAGATTTTTGGGTCTAGTCAGAATAATAAAAAAATGATCACATGCAATATTTGACAATTTACCTTCGGAATATTCTTCTGAAAATAGTACCAGTGTGATTAATAGTAAAATATGGCTCCTGCCCCCTCATCTGGGAGTATGCCATAATCACATTGTAGGAAAAGAATAAGATAAAGAATTTAAGAATGCTTAAATTGCATGTGACAGGTTTTCATGTTCATGATTTTTACTTGGGACAGTGGACAGTATCTGTGGTAAATATGCAGCATATTTTACATCCATTAAGTGGTAGTTTGTGGAAAAATAGTTGAGAAGAAAAGTACAAAAATACAGGATGTAGGGGTGAGTTCTAAAACGAAAATACCTTTGTGTTCAACATGGGCAGTTCTATCCACTCAACGCAGGGAAGGGCAAAGAAGGTATATTTCTGGCAACTTTCATTTAACAAAATTAAGCTGTCATTTATTTTTTTCATGTGTATTGTTAATCATAACTATTGTGCAGTTTAGACAAGTCTTTGACCTTGGTAACGCGATGGTTGCTATGTATAATAATTAATTACATGGACATGTCACATCTGTTGCCCATATCCAACCAGGAAGTAAAATTAGGAATTAAAACCTATACAGTTTTAATTTTCCATTCCAAAGTTCAGAATTTTTCAAGCATATCCTGTTCCACCAAACAATATCTTAACATTTGCAAATTTAGAAATTCAGCAGTGGACATACCCCAAGTCTACCCACATACGCTCTTTCAAGCAGCGCAGTAGTTATAACTCACAGTCAAACGCGAGGCTCCCCTGCTGAGAGAGCTCCATTCCCTTCTCCGCGTCAATTGACCCGTGTGGGAAAATCAAGCACTTTCGCTGATGGCAAACGGAACGTCAGACATGTAAACAAACGCCCAGACAAACTTTGGACCACATCTGCCTTCATAGCCCCATAGAGCTTGGGAAGGTCTTACATGAGTGGATGCTAAAGGCGGAATGGGGACATTAAGTGGCGAAAGTGCTTATTAAGAAGCTAACAAGATGTGATTTGCGGCCCGATTGATGTTTGTTTACGACTAGGGTAAATGAAGAAGATTGAGATTTCAACAAGTTCAAATGAAGTGGTCGTGCAAATTCAACAAGGAAGTATGAGTATTTCCTGCTTTGTTAAGTCTGCCTGTCATCTGTCTGCTGCTGTCAGCCAATCACAGTCTACTACTTTTCCCTCCCTCAACCGATCACAAGCACATCTCTTTCTAAAACCCTTCTGCTCCCATCTCCTCATGGCGGCAGAAACCCCCAGCCTCCTCAGCCTATCAATGTCCTCCTCCGACAAGCTCCTGGATATTCTGCCCCTTGCTTCTTTTGCTCTTAAAGGTATAATGTGTAACTTTTCTGTGGACTACCTGCTGTTTCTCTGGAGATGTTTGCCTGATAAAACATTCAGAGTGTTTACCTGTCCAACCAGAACCACTTGCTTTGACAAACTTTACAAAGATGAGTACAAAGATGCACCGTATCCTGTCTCGCGGATTCCAGAGGGCGTGATGAACCAATCAGAGAGACGAATGTGCCATTCATGTCAAAACAAATATGGCGAGCTTTCACATAATTTCTTTTTTTTTTTTTCTCACATTTTTCTTAAGTCTAATAATCAGCTCAGAGTCAATAATCAAATCACTAAACTCTTATTTATCTTAGGTAAAAAGAAGTTATATATTTTTGTTCTGAATGAGACTAGAATTTAGGAGAAGATTTAGGAGATGTCTTTCGCATTCGAGAGACCCGTGATACAAATACCAGCCGATGGTTGAGTCGTTCCACAGTTAGGACAGAGGCTTTTCCGCACTCTGTGGTCCGATTCTAGAGCCTTCTGCATCGTACAGAATGTTGAAGGGACTGGCTGCTCAGGCCATCGGATCGAGTACATCATATTCGTCTCTCAGGAGACAAATAGGTCACGCCATCAGGCCAAATTATGTGTCAGATCTGTAGAGAATCTTCTCTTCACAAAATATAGTGTTTGTCAGGTATTTCTAAACAAAATATCACTGGCAATTCACTAAATGCAATATAATGTTCAATGATTACACTGTGAGACGTTATAGGGAAGGAGGTGATGGCCCCATCACTCAAATATTTCATATATGATTATTGAATTTCCTTTTCTTTTTTGTATCAGTGAAATAGTCATCATTCTCATGTGTCATTGAAATGTAACTACATACACCACTAGCTAAAAATGGCAATCCTATAACTAGTACGGTTCTTGTGTTGCAATGTCCAATACTGAACCTTGCTCACCAAAGCAAAAGCTGAATAAATATTTATAGCAGAGGTGGGGAATGATCAATGCATCGAGTCAGCAGAAGCAAGCCACTTGAGGGTTGTATGTAATTTACTTGATGTAATGTGATAGTGTAGTGACATCTGTGTATCTCTTAAATAATGCAAATACTTGACTAAGAATT
>JAIEZT010001045.1:0-24172 GCA_019594935.1 Periophthalmus modestus | reverse complement strand
CATGTCACTTAGCATTTTTTGTTGTTTGTTTTTAAACCAAAAAATACTATAATTGTTGATTTGAAATGTGAAGATCTAAGATTTTGAGGGAAATAATTTCGGATTTCATTCAATCTTGCTGTAGTTTTAAAAAATAGTAATCACCAGCAGAAGGGAGCACTCTCATACAATACAGCATCATTGCATAGAAATGTCTGAGGCACTCTCTTTAAATTACACACCATTAATAACTATTGTAAAAAGTACCGGGCCCAAAATTGAGCCTTGGGGTGCCCCTTTGCTCAAAGTTTAAAAATTGCATCGGTTATCACTAGGCTGGGTTTTGTTTGAAAGATAATTTTGGAACTATTTACATGAAACGTCAAATTCAAGTATGTCCTGAACAATAATAAAAGACGAAAGGAATATTCACATCCCCATTTCGAAACGAGTCGATTTCGGAGGAGTCGAGCCAAAACCAACGAAACTGACTACAGCATGAAGAAATATTTTTTAAAACCGCACTACAATAAACTTTTAGTGGAGGATCTGCCATCTTCTTGTCCTTAGAGACTTTATTGCTTCACCCAAAATGTCCCACGGTATCAGCAATGCATTTTTTGCAATTTTACTTTAATGACACACGCGGAACATTCCAGGTACGGCACAACAAAATATCCCCAGTAGAAACGTTTAAAAAGTGCCTCTTTAAGTTTACGGTTGAGATAAAACCTTCCTCTCTTGTTTGCCATATTATATTATGTGTTTTAAAAAGTGTCTCTTGATAAAAACTTTTCCTCCTTAATGAACCCTTTCGTTCTTGTCGAGTTGGTGAAATCCTGAATATTTATCTGAGTCAAAGTCAAATCAGCTTCATTAGCGCGTTGTTATTTCGATGGCTGTAGAGGTGGGCTACAATCACGGTGTGTTTTCATTGTTTTTTTATAGAAAGGTGCTTCATTAGGTTGGATCGATTGCTGTGTTGTTTTCTCACGGCGCAGGGACAAGAACAGTATTTCTTAGAAGTAATTATTTTAAACCAACTGATTAGAAATGACCTCCTCTCACGATGGAGCAATAACAGTTAGACTTAGTGCAGAAAAGGGTTCCTGCCTCATAACAACAAGGTCACTGGTTTGATTCTCGGGGCTGGGACTGTCTGCGGCGTGTGTTTTGCGTATTTTTATGTGTTCTCGAATATTGGTGGAAGAAAGTAACGAATTTCCCGGGCTATACGTCGCTCTAGAGCAGGGGTCTCAAACTCGCGGGCCGGGGCCCAAGTGCGGCCCGCGAGACAATATTTTGTGGCCGCAGGACAGTATGAAAGTTTAAATGTTAGTTTGCCATTACCATGTTGCGTGTAGAGGTTTCGCCAAATCGGTAAACCCCAACCACCACAAGCCACTAGCGCTGTGCATCCCGTCACAAAAGATTCAACAAATAATGATGTATATCCAAAAAATCCACAAGAATTGTCATTTTTCCCTCATGTATGTGTGAAATCAGGCGATGACTTTTAACAAAGCTTTTTTTGTGGAATACCTGACACGGCCCAGACTCACCCAGACTCTGCCTCCTGCGGCCCCGGCTAATTTGAGTTTGAGACCCCTGCTCTAGAGTATAAGCCGCACCAGCCAAAAAAAAAAAAAAAAGCATAAATAAAAAGCAAGACATAATGAAGAAGAACAACCTATAAATTGCACTGGACTGGACACAACAAAAGATGAAAAACCTCACATAAGATCGATCCGCCGGCATAAAAAGGGCTTCATGAGAATATCTGATGCCAATCGACTCAACAGCGCCACCTCGGAGGCAAACGGGCAAATATTGGCGTAGGTTTGTGAAATTTGGAGCAGCGATAGACCTGGATGTGTTTGTTCGATGACTATGGGATTCAAAAAATCTACTTTGACGTAAATGGTTGAAACTTTGCGAAAAATCTTTGTGTTGCCCTGATTAAAAAAGTCAATGAGTTGTAACTGTGATTCTAGCTTTGCACTGAGAAGATCCCCAAGTTACAATAAAGGACGAGTCAAATGCAGGGGACGGGTTATTTTAAAGACAATACAATGTACCACGAGCAAATCTGACCATCTTGAGCTTTTCTCGGCAAAGTCTAAATTACTTACACCCTTCAAAATATCTTAAATTAAGTTGTTTTTTTTTATAAACCTCAGATCCAGTCCACCACTTTCTCTTTCATTTCTTCTTCAAAGCCTCTCTCTCAAGTGTGCTCCGAGTCAGAACGATGTGACGCTGGCGGGCTTGAGATCAGATGAAAAAGAGCCAGGAGAAAAGGTACAAAGTTAGACAGAACCCAGGGGAAAGAGTGGATAATGAACAGAGAGAGGGGACCTCCTCGTATTTCATCTGACTGTGAGATTGAAACCCTGGGCACGGACTGGCGGGTCGGTATCAGGCTTGGGTTTCCTCGGCTGCTCCATAACTGTATATCTCACTCTAAATGACTGCAATAAATAGCTCCTCACTAAATCCACAGCCGTCCTGCCAAACTGGAGCTGACAGCTGATTATTCCTGCAAACTACAATGTATTAATCCACACTGCATAATCAAAGCAGTGGAGCTATCAGTCCACTGTGGTCTGGTGTTTAAATCTGCCCTGTTGCGTCGCTCTATAGTTATAATCTCTGACACCCTGTGGATCTTTATGTTCTACTTTTCAAGTTTTAAATCACAATATTCCTTTAAAAAACGACATGAATAAAATGTAAAACGACGCTGCCCCAATCCTACGAGTTAAGAAAATAAAATTGCCGAATGAGGTAAGTACACAACTGTGGGCGTGTAACGAGGGTGGATCGGCCAATATGGCGTTTGAAAATAAGCGATTAAGATTATTTAAAACATGAATCACTCCAAATACAACTTCGGGGAGGGTAAATGAGAAGGAAGCAACTATAACATGGTTAAAAGCTCTGAAAAGACGATTTTGCGGAGTAGGTCTGCTTGAAATAAAGGGGTTTGGGGCATATTCAGCACAGCCTTATATCTGATGTGCGGCCAAAACAGTTCAGTTTTAGCCACGCATGTGACTGAAAGGTTTTTATTCTGCACTTTTCTCCTTTAATGTTAATTTTATGATGAATATTGTGATACAGTGGTCCTTGGTTTATCGTGGGGTTATTTTCTAAAAAATAAGCCGCAACAGCGAAATCCGTGAAGTATCAGCTTTATTTTTTACAAATTATTCTATGGTTCTTGGCTGTAAAACCCCTCACCACACACTTTATACACTTTTCTCACACAGGCATAACATTTTCTCACATTTCTCTCTTTAAACACTCTCAAAGTTCAAACCTTCGTCGGGCCTTTTCAACGTTCATCGACATTGTGGGTTTTGTCGGGGAGAAAATTTGCAAACATACAGCACTTCAGAGTCACACTATGATCCAACATTATGGAAATTTGTCTGACACATTCTGTACTGTACAGGAGACACGGAGGGAGACTGATGGACAATGGTTATACAGTCCCTCAGCCAATCAGGACGCAGAACACAGTGGGTCCACAGTCCCTCAGCCAATCAGGACGCAGAACACAATGGTTACTGTCCCTCAGCCAATCAGGACGCAGACGACACAAGGGTCTATAGTCCTCCAGCAATCAGGACGCAGACACACAATGGTCCACAGTCCTCAGCCCAATCAGGCCGCGCAGAAAAGACACAATGGTCTTTGGTCCCCTCAGCCAATCAGGGACGCAGAACACAGTGGTCCACAGTCCCTCAGCCAATCAGGACGCAGAACACAATGGTCTTGGTCCCTCAGCCATCAGGACCAGAACACCAATGAACGTTCATACGCTGGAAAAAAAAAAAAAAACATGCAAAATTGCACTAAAAAAATCAACGAAAGAGCGAGACCGCG
The DNA here is from genome assembly GCA_019594935.1 of Periophthalmus modestus. Lineage (NCBI taxonomy): Eukaryota > Metazoa > Chordata > Actinopteri > Gobiiformes > Gobiidae > Periophthalmus > Periophthalmus modestus. Next base: position 20,302 of record JAIEZT010001045.1, on the reverse strand, counting down.
AAAGGTTTGAACCGCAATATAGTGAGGGACAACTGTATTTATGTTTCGATTTGTTGTATTGTGGTTTTAATGTCTTTTTTTATTCTGTAAAGCTCTTTGAATACCTTGTGTACGAATTGTTGCTGTACAAAATAACCTGGCCTTGCGTTGGCAGTTTATAGTTTAAGTTTCCCTTCTGTCCCCATGCATCCTCCTTACTGTGACGATGTGCTAACCAATTATAATATCACCCAACAGTTGAGATAAAATGGAGACTCTGTACACAGTGTTCCTCCAGTATGGCATTAAACTGAATATTACAGACAAGTTGATCGATGTCATGTTACTAGATGGATAATACAAGTCAGAAACAGTACTGCATTGAACCTTCCTGTGTGTATTCAAGTGCAGGAGATGCTACGGCTAAAAACAGTTCCTTGAAAAGAAACATTCTTTTTTATGAGCGAGTTCGCCCTCCACAGATCTGGAACTTACTTTCGTGGCATCACCTGCTTGTCGCCATGAGATAGATACATTAAAGGCACTGTCTTAACACGTGAAAACACCAAACTAGCTCCTTTTAAACAGTTTTGCACCAGTTGCTTCCAAGTTATTCCTCAACTTTCACAGACCAGAGCGTAGTTTAGCTGGCATGATATCGCTAACTAGCATGCTAACCCACACTTCCTTATTATCACACAATAAACCCGCTTTATAATTAGACGCAGGCAGCACACAGCGGACTTATTTTGACCTCAAGAACTGCTTTTATCATATATCTGTGCTGGGGCAAGACACATTCTTGCTCAAATAAATAGGAAAAAATCTGGCCTTTTAAATGCCACACTGCGGAACATCCAGGAGCCATCCCATAGCAATAAACGTTTAATCTGATCAGCTTTAATTGGGTCTGCAAACTCATTAATCTCGTGTCTGGAAGTCCTTTTAGAAAAATCACCGTCATTTAGACATGTTTCAGGACTGACAAAGTGAAAAAAACTCAGATTGTTTCCTCTTGTTTAGATCTGATTAACAACCAGATGAACGACGACGGGAAAGTGAACGCCGAAGCTCTCACATCTTCACAAACCTGCACATAACACCAGCGCAGTGATATGATGATGAGGTCAGACCCGCTGTACGACCTCTGACCTCCGCTGTGCCGCTCAGCTCCCCGGAGTCTTCATTAGACTTCGCCGCAGCGTCACATTTATGAACAAAAGCCGCTGTGATTCACTTCGCACACGGCTCTGCGTCTGCCGCCGTCCCTCGTTTGGTTCACTTATGCAAACGAGGCTCTGACATGATTTACAGTAGTCGGGCTTCGCCGTAAACAACATTTTGTAGCAGCGACGGAATAAATGGTCTTGTGTTTTTGTTTGCGTGATAAGAATGATTGTGTCCTGAGCAGGTCTCCCTTAAGTCCTCCTGAAGGACGAGTAAATGTAGTCGCAGTTGATGGAAGTTTTACAGTCACTGCTTTTTCACTCATGCATCATCCAGGGAAATGTAAATCCATCCGTGGCTCAGCTGGTAGAACGTTTGCCCACTGATCCAGAAGCTTGACAGTTCAAACCCTGCTCTCGACATAAACATTATTGGTTGATATCTGTGTAAACCCTCAGTCGTTCAGGTCTGATCCATAGCAAAAGACGAAGTTCAAATCTGTCAACTGCAGCGAAACTCCTACAACGATTTGTCCAGTTGACAGATTTGAACTTCGTCTTTTGCTATTATTGGTTGAGCGGTTACATCTGCTGACCCACAGGTTCATGGTGCATTTCCAGCTCCTACAAATGAAGCTGTTGTTGTGTCCTTGGGCAAGACACTTATCCCTCCTTGTCCCCAGTGTCTGTGTGAAAGTGTGAGCAGTTCCTTGATGTAAAGAGCTTTTAAGGTATAAACATGTGATCTTACGTTCAAGGATATTATTTTAGAGCCAAAAGAAGTTCAAAATCGTTGAAAACTGAACAAATTGAAATGAAATCAGTCTCTAATGTTATTTTTCAGGCTACTTTTTTTGGGTTTTTTTTTTTCCCAGTCCTCATATTTAGTCCTCGCTTAGTCCTGGTTTAGTTCTGGTAAAGGTCAGTCCTCATATTTAGTCCTCGTTTAGTCCTGGTTCAGTTCCGGTAAAGGCCAGTCCTCGTATTTAGTCCTTGTTTAGTCCTGGTTTAGTTCTGGTAAAGGTCAGTCCTCATATTTAGTCATCGTTGAGTCCTGGTTTAGTTCTGGTCCAGGCCTTGTTTAAACCAGCTCACTTGTTACTAAACATAACCAGCGATAAAAAGTGTAAACGTGCAGATCCTTAATTTAATCATTTATCTGTAAGTGAGTTAATTTTGTGTTGATATTTGACTAAAATATAATTCGTATAGAAGAGACTGAACATGGTGCCGTGAGCTTGACGACAAAATGTCTGTGTTTTCTGGCTGTTGCTAATGTTATCCTTAATTAGCCCGTGCCTCAAACAGCTAATTCTAAAACACAATCTGCAGTGTCACATAATAGATGGAGGTTACTGCATTGTATAATTATTCTCTCATCTCCTTTACTTCAGACAATCGACGACTAAGAAGCCATTTCCCATCTGCCTCTGCTCCTCCATCTGCCTCAGTCACAGTGAGTCTGGACCAATCCTTCTCTGTTTAGTGTCAAACCCAAAACGCCCAGGCCAAAAGACCCTCCCCAGAGCAGTGAACTGACCCGTATACAGTTCATCACACACTTTTGTCCATTTTAATGCTTTAGGCTGTGTCCGAATGTCTCCCCAGCCCCTAACCCCTCGTTCACTACACAGAGCCTCATTCACAGAGCGATTTGGACACACAGCTCACTGCATTCAGGGCAAAATCTGAAGGCTAAACTCTGATAAAACTGGATTTCTGTCATAAATAATGATCAGATTGGACTGGTAATAATCACACAAGGTTATGTCAAGCTGGATCCCACGTAAACAGACTGGTTTGTTCAATTTTTTTTATCTGAAACGTTCAAATCATCAGCTCACGCTAATGTAAACAGCTAACGCTAGCAACTTTACCCATGACAAGTGTTTTTTCATAATCAGGATCAAGAGTGAGATAAACCAGAGCTTCTATCTGCTTCATTCAGTCATGCTGTGTCCAGTTTAAAGACCTGTCGCTATTAGCTGTTGTTTTCCGACTCTCACAGTGCATTGTGATCCTATACTTACCGCTCTAGAGACCACTGTTCAGGTTAAAGTCCTGTATACCGGTTTGAGTCCCGTGACCCACCGTGGACCTGGTGTAGTGGGCAGACGTGTCCCTTTGTAGCTTCTTGGGGAGTTTTGGGTCCCTCAAAAATAATAAAAGCACGGGGTTAGAGTCCCCAACTGGTAATTATTGTTACAGGGGTAGAGTCCCCGGTGAGGGTTAAAGTCCCTCACGAAGCTGTGTTCAGGTTAAAGTGTTGATAGTAAAACAGGTTAAAGTCCTGTATACAGGTTTGAGTCCTGTGACCCACCGTAGATTGATGTAGTGGGCAGACGTGTCCCTGCGTAGCTGGGTGCGTACAGCGCTTCCCTGGGGAGATTTGGGTCCCTCAAAAATAATAAAAGATGGGGTTAGAGTCCCAAACTAGTAATTAAAGGGCGTAATATTGTTACAGAGTTAGAGTCTCCGGTGAGAGTTAAAGTCCCCCATGAAGCCGTGTTCAGGTTAAAGTCCTGATAGTAAAACAGGTTAAAGTCCTGTATACAGGTTTGAATTGTATTGTTTTGATTTGTGTGATTTCAATGTCTTTCTGATTCTGTAAAGCACTTTGAATTACCTTGTGTACTTTTTCAGTGCACTGTTTTCTCACCAACTGGACATTTGGACATCACTGCCCCCTGTAGGGAACAGTGTGGACATTTGTACGAAGCCTTAGATTTTGGATTGTACCTTTAAGAGCCATCCCTAAACAAAACCACAATAATCTACAGTAATTACATCTATAAACTCTTTATTTAAAAGTCCGGTAAAGGGCAGTGGTTTGTCAGCGTCTTCATATTCGTCCATGTTGTTGCATTGTTGAGAGCTACACTATAGTCTCTGTATGTATTGTATTGTATGTACTGTATTTGTGTACCATTCGTCAGTACAAATACACAGTTTGCTTTGCCTCCATAGACGTAATTATCCTAAGCTCTTGTCCTGTTGTCATGGCCACCGTACTTCTCTTTAGATGAAACAGTCTCTTTCTACAACAGCCCAGCTCAACGATCACGTCTCAAAAACGTCTCTTTTTCTTTCGCACACAGGAAATTGTGTGTTTGTTTTCTTGTTGGTTGGTCCTTGTTTCAAACTGATGCAGCAGCGATGTTGGTGTCCTGTTTTAGACCTGCTGTAGCCGTGTTTAGACCTGGAAAAGTCGGTTCTGGGACTATATTTCCCATTCATTTTTCTCATAGACAAAAAAAAAAAAAATGTTAAAACTTCGAAAGCTTGCTCTGGGACGATCAGTTTTGTCGTAACTAATGGCGACAAGACCTGCAGTTTTATTTCAAATCTGTCTCTGAAACATTATAAACTGCAGTGGTATTCAAACATTTATCCAAGTTTTTTGTGTTTTAAAACGTGTTTTTATAACTTAAAACACCACGTTATGGATATTATTTAGCTCGTAGTTGGTTATGCCTTTGAACTCTATGTGAAAAACCTTTCTAAGTTTGTATGTTAAAATACAAAAGCAGGAACATTTTGATTTTAATCTGAATAATAACCTTTGTAACATGCTTTTTCAGTAAAAATATGGTTCTCAAAAGACCAAATATTGTCTTTAGTTTTTCTTTGAGAGGGACCGTTGTATTTCATTACCACATATGCAGTCACTGATGGATGGACCTGACCTGACACTCTCATCTTGGTTTGAAATGTTTACCAGTTTAGGTCTGTGGAGGTTTGGAAGGTGGGGGTGTTTTACATGTATGCCTATGATCGAATGTTCAGCCGTTACCATGGTGACTGTCGGTTTCTGTTCTGCTGCATGAAGAACAGGCGCAGAGGGGATCGTTCTGTAGATTTGTTACAGTAAAACAGTCGGGTTAAAGGAAGCGTCCAGCAAAATTCAAAGCAGAGTCAAGTGAGGAGTGATGTTTGAATCTAGTGCAGAGTCTAAGAGTCTAGTGCAGAGTCTAGTTTAGAGTCTAGTGCAGAGTCTAGTGTAGAGTGTAGAGCAGAGTCTAGTGCAGAGTCTAGTTTAGAGTCTAGTGCAGAGTCTAGAGCAGAGTGTAGTTTAGAGTCTAGTGTAGAGTCTAGTGCAGAGTCTAGTGCAGAGTCTAGTTTAGAGTCTAGTGCAGAGTCTAGAGCAGAGTGTAGTTTAGAGTCTAGTGTAGAGTCTAGTGCAGATTCTAGGGTAGAGTCTAGTGTAGAGTCTAGTTTAGAGTCTAGTGCTGAGTCTAGTCCTGAGTCTAGTGCAGAGTCTAGTGCAGAGTCTAGTTTAGAGTCTAGAGCAGAGTCTAGTGCAGAGTCTAGAGCAGAGTGTAGTTTAGAGTCTAGTGTAGAGTCTAGTGCAGATTCTAGGGTAGAGTCTAGTGTAGAGTCTAGTTTAGAGTCTAGTGCAGAGTCTAGTGCAGAGTCTAGTTTAGAGTCTAGTGCAGAGTCTAGTGCAGAGTCTAGAGCAGAGTCTAGAGCAGAGTCTAGTGCAGAGTCTAGTTTAAAGTCTAGTGCAGAGTCTAGTTTAGAGTCTAGTGCAGAGTGTAGTTTAGAGTCTAGTGCAGAGTCTAGTGCAGAGTCTAAGAGTCTAGTTTAGAGTCTAGTGCAGAGTCTAGTGTAGAGTCTAGTTTAGAGTCTAGTGCAGAGTCTAGTGTAGAGTCTAGTGCAGAGTCTAGTGTAGAGTCTAGTTTAGAGTCTAGTGCAGAGTGTAGTTTAGAGTCTAGTGCAGAATCTAGAGCAGAGTCTAGTGTAGAGTCTATTTTAGAGTCTAGTGCAGAGTCTAGTTCAGAGTCTAGAGCAGAGTCTAGTGCAGAGTGTAGTTTAGAGTCTAGTGTAGAGTCTAAGAGTCTAGTGTAGAGTCTAGAGCAGAGTCTAGTGCAGAGTCTAGAGCAGAGTCTAGAGCAGAGTCTAGTTTAAAGTCTAGTGCAGAGTCTAGTTTAGAGTCTAGTGCAGAGTGTAGTTTAGAGTCTAGTGCAGAGTCTAGTGCAGAGTCTAGTGCAGAGTGTAGTTTAGAGTCTAGTGCAGAGTCTAGTGCAGAGTCTACTGCAGAGTCTAGTGCAGAGTCTAGTGCAGAGTCTAGAGCAGAGTGTAGTTTAGAGTCTAGTGTGGAGTGTAGTGCAGAGTCTAGTTTAGAGTCTAGTGCAGAGTGTAGTTTAGAGTCTAGTGTAGAGTCTAGTGCAGAATCTAGTTTAGAGTCTAGTGCAGAGTCTAGAGCAGAGTCTAGTGCAGAGTGTAGTTTAGAGTCTAGTATAGAGTCTAGTGCAGAGTGTAGTTTAGAGTCTAGTGTAGAGTGTAGTTTAGAGTCTAGTGCAGAGTCGAGAGGAGAGTCTAGTGCAGAGTCTAGAGCAGAGTGTAGTTTAGAGTCTAGTGTAGAGTGTAGTGCAGAGTCTAGTGCAGAGTCTAGTTTAGAGTCTAGTTTAGAGTCTAGAGCAGAGTCTAGTGCAGAGTCTAGTGTAGAGTCTAGTGCAGAGTGTAGTTTAGAGTCTAGTGCAGAGTGTCGTTTAGAGTGTAGTTTAGAGTCTAGTGCAGAGTCTAGTTTAGAGTCTAGTGTAGAGTCTAGTTTAGAGTCTTGTGCAGAGTCTAGTCCTGAGTCGGGTGCAGAGTCTGGTGCAGAGTCTAGTGTAGAGTCTAGTTAAGAGTCTAGTTTAGAGTCTAGTGTAGAGTCTAGTGCAGAGTGTAGTTTAGAGTCTAGTGTAGAGTCTAGTGCAGAATCTAGTTTAGAGTCTAGTGCAGAGTCTAGAGCAGAGTCTAGTGCAGAGTGTAGTTTAGAGTCTAGTGTAGAGTCTAGTGCAGAGTGTAGTTTAGAGTCTAGTGTAGAGTGTAGTTTAGAGTCTAGTGCAGAGTCGAGAGCAGAGTCTAGTGCAGAGTCTAGAGCAGAGTGTAGTTTAGAGTCTAGTGTAGAGTGTAGTTTAGAGTCTAGTGCAGAGTGTCGTTTAGAGTGTAGTTTAGAGTGTAGTGCAGAGTCTAGTTTAGAGTCTAGTGTAGAGTCTAGTTTAGAGTCTTGTGCAGAGTCTAGTCCTGAGTCGGGTGCAGAGTCTGGTGCAGAGTCTAGTGCAGAGTCTAGTTTAGAGTCTAGTGTAGAGTCTAGTGTAGAGTCTAGTGCAGAGTCTGGTGCAGAATCTGGTTGATTCTAGTGCAGAGTCTAGTAGAATCTTGTGCAGAGTCTTGTACAGTCTGACAGGATTGAGCTTGTACCAGGGTTTTTATACGAGTGGGAGTTAAACATTCTATAGAGCAAAGTCGAACAAGGTGAGTGTTTTATAATCCTCCCAGAGTGTGGGGGGGTTACTGGGGTTTCTGAGATGTGGCTTTAACCAAAACACAGCTGTTATCTTCCCTTAGTGTGATATATGGCCACTGCTGCATGATGGGAAACAGAACATTTTGCACCTTTGTAAGAAAATAAGTGATGTACAGTATTACATATTGTCCACATGACACAAAACACACAAAAACTGCCCAAAAACAACACATTTTCATACGAGCGTTCATGGTCCTGTTTAGGATTTCAACAAAAAGGTGAGAGCGTCTAACTGAAAAACTGGCTAACGCTAGCTAGCATGTGTAATGTTATTCAAGAGGGACTTGTTCAACAGCACAAATGAGCTCACCTGTCGTACTTCCAGCTGAGTCAGTTCTTTCTGGTCAGACTGTGCTAAAACAAAGCTCAGATTAAGGTGTAACTTGAGTAACAGAGCCTCAGACAGAACAGTGCCACCGGTTAGCATTACACACCCAGAGATTGCTAATGACATCCGCTGCAAAGTATCAGCAGTGAGCGAGAGCGAGGCTGTGCTCAGCGTCTGGCAGCAGGTGACACCTGGAGAAGGACCAGGGAAAACAAAGCAGGATGAGGATGAGGCGGAATGCCAGAAAACTCAAATTAGCTCAACAAACAGTAAAGGACTACAGAAACAGACCAGGGAAATATATTTCACCTTGTATCTTAAGTCACTTTTCTCGATTTCTTTAAATACTGCATATACTGTATTACACTGTTGACTATATGGTATAATAATAAAACTAAAAGATAAAATGATAATAATTAAAAAAAATAAAATAAAATACATAATAATCCCGTCCAGGTTTGAATTTCTTCCATACAGTAATAGCAAATTTCCTCCGTCAGAAGACATCAGCAGAAATTGCATTATACATATTCATTACTCATTACTACATTAAATATAAAAAAAGACCTGAGCGTACACAAATCGTGTATCTTTTATGAAAATACATCTTGACAGAAACATCCACATAATGCAAAAAAAACAAAACCGTAATATATTCAAATCTCGATTTTGGCTAGTAAGTCGGACCAGCAAAAAATGTTTTTGAAAATGTGGATTACTATCTGTCCTCATGAAACATTTTACACTAATACAATGTCTTCAGGTGGACTTTATAAGAATGTTTTTTAGATTTAAGACTAAACACACAAATCAGCCAAACAGCCTCAGGTTATGACGTCCATTTTGTGCATTATTATAACCACCTTCCGCGGCTGCAGCTTTTCTACCTCCTTCACATGTGCTCGGTGCTTACTTACGTGTGGCGTTCTTCACATCCCACAGTGTTGCTCCACACTTTCGGCCCTTAATGTTGCCAGGGAAACTATTGTGTGATTTTATTGCCACTAATTTGTGCGACGTTTATCATTTTCGCATGGCAATGAGGAGCGGGGAATCAGGCGCCTGGCGATGGGAGAGCGGCTCCAGCCCAATCAGAGGCGAGTGCAGCTGACTGGTTAGTATGGAGATTGGGAGAAGGCTCCACTTTGTGCGTTGGCTTCCAACCATGTCAAATATTAATACGACTGAGGGCTGCACATGGCTTCCTGGATTACCCCGGCTTATATAAAATGGTGAAATACTTGATGTACAGAACAGCACTCTTCTTGGCCTCGCATATATTTTGTTTTTGTTTTGTGAGATTTTTATTTTTGTCAGGTTCGCTGTAGAAGGAAATAAGTAATGCCAAACTCAGGCAGTGAATTTAAGAAAGCCAAGAAAATCAAGGGGAGTTGAGCCATATGTTATGTCCCAACATCTAACAAACAATATACCTCAAACCAGGGGAGTAAACAGGAGGGGGGCAAAGGGGCCCGTTGTCCCGGGGCCCAGAATTGGTCCCCCTTTCTTTTGATTTATATTAGAGGGGGCCTGTCACAATAATCACTATATCGACTTATTGTTCAATATTTGAAAGCTAGAACAGTATATTTTGGACCTCAGTATTTATGGTGAGCACTTTTTCCTTACAAAAGTGGGATATTTGTGGTGTTTTTGTTGTATTATGATAAGATTTGAGCTGTGGAGGAGTGAATAAGTCCCTTTTATGACTAATTATTGGTACATTCTACTGTTTATTTGTCGCGGCTCATGTCTTTTAATGAAACAGCATATTTAAAAATGATTTACTGAGATTATATTGCTTTCTTTCAATGTTAATTAATGGCATAAATTTGTTTCAGTATTATCGTTTATCGCAGACATGTCAGACTCAGGCCCACGGGTCAAATTTGGCCCACGAGATCATATCAAATGTGTATTAGAGCTGTCCCACTGGCCGCCGCACCAGTATAGTGCATGTACCTCTAATACTACAAATCCCAGAATGCTTTGCAATGCTTTGCTTTGTTGGCACCACTTCTGTTGACACTCATTAGCATCTGCTGCCTGTCGCCTCACTCAACTTTAACCCCCCCTTCTGAAAAACATGCAGATGTTGAAATTTTTAAAGAAATATTTAGTTTGGCCCGAAACTTAGTCACAGGTTTTTTTTTAACCATCTGTGAATTTGAGTTTTACACCCCTGGTTTATTGCGATATTTCTCTGTAGCGATATATCGTGCTTCAAAATTAGTTATCGTGGCAGGTCTAGAGGGGCCCGTGTGACGCTTCTTGCCCCGGGCCCCCTAATTTTCCGCATACCACCTGGATTCTAGCCTATACTAAATTAGTTCATCCAAAATTTTACAAAAAATCCACTTTTTCCAGGGTTAAACGCCAAAAATACTTCCATAAATTGCAAGGAAAAAAAAACAGACAAACAAGCAAAACATATTTCTACTTAATCGTGGCAGATGTAAGACCTTCCTTTTGAGTTCTTGCCAAGAAGAAGTGGGGGCCCTGGAACAGTTTACGACCCACTTGTTTCACTGTTGAATTTTCATCCATTTCAGTTCAATTCTAGTTTATTTATACAGCACATTTAAAACGAGCCAAAGAAAGAAAATATCCACAAAAACAACCATTTCTATACAGTCCTGTGCAGTGATGGTGAAAATTGAACTGAAAAGTATTGTAAAAGATCACTGCATAACTCAAGTACTTCTTTTGTACAGCTCAAACTCACAGTATCAGTCGTGTTGTGTTTAGTTTGGTTTATTCTTTAATTACAGGGACCATGTACGACTTAATTCATCTCACAAAAGAAAAGATTACTGCTGCTTTCCGTCTGCCGTCCCGGGGCAGATGGAAATAAATGAACATAGCTAACCTGTTAACCGCCGCGTTCCAAGTAAGAAGTGAGCATGGGCGTGCGTCCGGCTCCATCGACTCTGGCTCCAATTCACTTTCTACTGTAAAAATATCGCCCCTCTTTCCATAACTGCTGCTGTCAGACTCGTCATTTTGGTCTTAAATGTTCGTATTAACCCCCTACATGATCCTGGAGTTTTATTTCACTATTGTGTCTGTAAATCAACATATGAACATTAATAAGAGACAAATCAGGCGCCTTCTTTCCCCGAGGTTGCTTCTGCTAGCGTTAGCAACAGGTTTGATTGACAGTGTTGTTAAGCGCCCTCGTTTATCTCAGGGGTCACGTTCTAAAAATAACCCACAATAGGCGAAATCGGCGAAGTATCAGCTTTATTTTTTACAATTATTCTGTATGTTTCTTGTCTGTAAAACCCCTCATCACACACTTTATACACTTTTCTCACACAGGCATTAACATTTTCTCACATTTCTCTCTTGTTTAAACTCTCAAAGTTCAAACCTTCGTCGGTGTCTTTGTCGGTGCAGAACGTTTCATCGACATTGTGGGTTTTGTCGGGGGGAAAACTTGCAAACATACAGCACTTCAGAGTCACACTGCGATCCAACATTTATGTAAATTTGTCTGACACATTCTGTACTGTACAGGAGACACGGAGGAGACTGATGGACAATGGTCTACAGTCCCTCAGCCAATCAGGACGCAGAACACAATGGTCTACAGTCCCTCAGCCAATCAGGACGCAGAACACAATGGTCTACAGTCCCTCAGCCAATCAGGACGCAGAACACAATGGTCTACAGTCCCTTAGCCAATCAGGACGCAGAACACAGTGCACGTTCATATAGCGTAAAAAAGCATGCAAAAGTGCCCTAAAAAATCCACAAAACAGCGAGACCACAAGAGGTGAACCGTGATATAGTGACGGACAACTGTATGGAACTCAGCTACAGACTCGCCGCTGTACCTGCTAGCCTCGATTAGCTTAATTTGGAGCCAAACGCTGTGGGTGACGTCGCACTCACTCAGTCCACTTCTTTATATCCGGGAAACAAACAGCAATTTGAGCCAACATTCACATTAAAAATAGCCCACACTGTCTCGTGTTTGATGATGAACACAAAAACTTCACTTACATCCCTCCAAATGACCTGTAAATGAGTCCGAGACGAGCTAATCAATGACTAATTAAAAATAAAAAGATCTTAACAGGGCGAGCGATGCTATCTTCTCTGAGTCAGTGTGAACTCAGCACTTAAGTTCATGATGCAACGTCCCGCAACCCACACAGACTGCTAAAATATGCAGAACACCCCATTACAGTGTGTATCCATTGTAAATTTAATACATTTCAGAATAATTTGACTGTGGGGTAGCTTTGAGTTTGGTGGAGAAGCATTGACTCACTCCTGATGTAGCAGAATGGGGGTCCCTTGGGTGCTCCGCGATGCTCATATCAGCAGAACGGGAGTTTTATCGACAAAGCACAAACTGGGATTCAGACGTGTGCTGGAACGAGATTTCAAGAGATCTGTTTACAACACGGGGGAAACGGGGACATGAAGAGGAAGGTCTGGCTGCATCAAACGCGGCTTTCAGCTCGTTTGTGATCTGCAAAAACATGTACACAAGTCATGTTTATTCCGATTTTGGACTATATTTAGTGAAAAGACATGAAAAAAAGATGAAAAGCTGCACAAAGGGGAATAGGATCGATCGGCTCAGCATAAAAATTGGCTAAAATGGGCTTTGTGGGAATATCTAATACCCACCGAGAAAGTAAAACATGCAAATACTGGTGTAGGTTTGTGAAATTTGGAGCGACAGACCTGGATGTGTTTGTTCGATGACTATGGGATTCAAAAAATCTACTTTGACATAAATGGTTGAAACTTTGCCGAAAAATCCTTTGTGTTCCCCTGATTAAAAAAGTCAATGAGACGCATGACCGATTTCCAACCGTTTTGCTTCTAGGAAAAGACTTTACATAAAACTCAATCACATCAGTGGTGTTTTATGTAGAGTTGCTGGTTCAATGCCACGGAAACTCCCTTTGTAAACTGCATTTTCCGGAGTCGCTCTGGAGTATAAGTCGCACCAGCCAAAAAATGCAAAATAATTAAGAAAAAAACATATATAAATCGCATTTTTGGGGAAATTTATTTAACAAAATCCGAGACCAAGAACAGACATTTTATCTTTAAAGTCAAGTTATAATAATAAGAATAAAATGTGGAAGAACAGCCTGAATATCAGTACAACACGCTAACATAACACATATTTATTCAGCTCCATGAAGCACAGACAGAACTGAACACGTGTCTGGTTTGTTAATGTGAGATATTAACAGTTAATCACAAACTAAAGCAGAAAAAACAACTCTGGATCTCACTCCAAATCACTAAATCCACTGAATTCTTCATCCTCGGTGTCGAACATGAGCAACTCCACCAACTCCAGAGGTTCAGTCTTTCTCAGATGTTTTTTAAATTACCGTAATGTTGAAATTTTAAATGTTCAGTGGTTCAGGAGAAGTAGATACTGGTAGAAGCCTAGAGCGCCCCCGTGTGGTCGTCACTGTGACAATAATGAAGATATCTGAGTATAAGTCGCCCCCCCGACAAACTATGAGAAAAGTGACACTTATAATCCAGAAAATATCGGGCCTGTGTAACTCTGTGGGAGATTCACTGTACTTTGAGTGGATGTTTTATCTGATAATTTTACTTTTACTGGAGTATCTTTTTGCTCCGGTGTCTGTACTTTGACTTAAGTGAGTAAAATTGAGTACCGTACTTCCGAAACTATGAAAAAAGTGCCACTCATAGTCCGGAAAATACCGTAATTCTGTCTATTCTGACTGTTTAGATCATATTAACTATATGTTTTCATTGAGAAACTTAGATTTTATAAAGCTGGTCATAGAGAAGCTAATAAGTATAATAAAAAAACAGGATTTCAACATCGTTTCATTAATTGTGAGTCATTTTCCAAAGTGATGACTGTGAGCATCGTCTGCAGTGTCCCTGTTGTTTGGCTAACTGCTAACGGGTTTTCTACTGTTGATTTTCTTGTTTGAGATATCAGGTACAAACTAAATCTTTATTGTATTAAAGTTATATTTGTTATTAAAGTGCACGTATTACTCTATTTTCTGCTCTATACTGTGTTCTAATGTTGTTTCCTCGTCACAAACAGACCTGGAGTTGTGTTTTTTTGTTTAACACACAAACAAACCTGCAGATTTAGGCTGAGTGCTTCTCTCAGACAGAAAACACGCTGTTCCACCTTGTGATGTCATCATGTGGTGATACAGGAAGTGCTCCACTGTGTTTTTAAACTCCACACACCTTCATTATAGAATCATTTGGATCATTTCAGACCTGGAATTGCCAATCTCTACTGAAGTAAAGGTAAAAGAAGCCGTTAACCACCACTGTTAACTTGGAAAACTACCACTTCATGACATCACGAGGTGGAACGGAGCATTTTGAGGTTTGGAGATATAAACTAATAATAAAGTGTTACTCAAACATGTGAATGAAACAACTCCAAGTATGTTTTTGAGGCATTATAACACAGCTTAAAGCTCACTAGAGTCAGTTTTATGTAATATAAAACCTTTACGCAGTAGCATTTCTATCACATTTTGAGTTTTTACAGGAGATTATTCTTTACATAAATTCACCTTTGCCTCTAAAAAAAAAGCCCCAAACGTTGTGATATCATCTGCATAACCTCCATTGTCGTCGTCCTCCGCTGCCTTCACCCCGTGGCCTTGAACACGTCGTACACGCAGGATTCTCGAGCGAAACAGTTGCTTTTGACGGCGGCGCGTCAGACGGGAGACAAACGATGGCGTCTGATTGCGGTTCTGAAGAGCTGCATTGTGTGGCGGGAGGCTCAGAGCACATCTATTCTCACTATTACTCTACTGTTGTCTCTCACGCAGCCTCACACTCTGCTATTGTCACGGAGCACGCCATCATTTCAAAGATGATTTCAAAAGAGATTAAAAGGCAGGATCAGAGACGTCTCCGCACACCCCCGGCGCTGTAGGAATGCAAAACAGTCTTTTCATGTGAGTGATTCTTGTCTTTTCATAACGTTGAAGTCAATCAGCTCGTGGGGGTCTTAATTTGAAGTTTTGTGATCACTTACTATGTTATAACACCGTTACCTCCTCAAAAAAACAGACCTGGAATTGTGTTTTGTTTTCATCAACACATGTTTCAGTCGACATCTCCAAAGCTCAAAACGCTCTGTCCCACCTTGTGATGTCATGAAGTGGAAGTTTTCAAGTTAACAGCTCCTCTTTACATTTAGTTCAGTAGAAATTGGTAATTGCAGTTGCAGAAACCATCCAAATGATTCTAGAAATGAAGGTATGTGGAGTTTAAAAACACAGTGGAGCACTTCCTGTATTACCACATGATGACGTCACAAGGGGGAACGGAGTGTTTTCAGTTTGAGAGAAGAACTTAAAAAGTCTAAATCTGCAGGGTTTGTGTGTTAAACATGTGTGAATGAAACAAAAACACAGCTCCAGGGTCTGTTTGTGACGAGAAAACACATTTTTTAAAACATTTTATTTACTATTTATTTGTGTTTATTTATTTATTACTATTATTTTAAAGATATATTTATTTTATATTTAATTTATTTATTATTATGTATTCATTTTACTTTTTATTCATTTATTTAAATTTATGCATTACTGATTTTAGTTTTGTTATTTATTACTATTATTTTTATTTATATATTTTATATATTTATTTTATAGTATTAGTTTTTCGATTATATTTATTTATTATTATTATTCATTGATTTCCTTTTTATTTGTTTATTTTACATTTTATTACATTATTATTTCATAGCTTTTGTAGTAAATTTAATGCTTTTTTTCCTCTTCTTTTTTTCATTTTTATTTTGGGTTTATAAAGTTTAGGGCTGGACGTGGTTCATCTCCTTTAACTTGGAGCTGGAGGTCGACAGTTTTTCCTCTGTCAGTAAAAACTGTGGTTTAGAGCCACTTCACCCAGTGCTGGGACTTTCACTCTCTTTACGGGAATCGAATATTCAAATCTTTTTTGGATCTGTTCAGTCAAAGAGCCGTTCAGAAGTCTGCCTCGTTTTTATATTTATTTGTAGTTTTCCTTTATATTCTTTATATGACAGAGGAACGCGAGGCTCAGATGTGTTTAAAATGGTTCAAACTGAGAGTTGGAGTGTGTGAAATTATGCATAGTCTAAAAAAAAAAAAAATCACTACAATAAATATAATAATACATTTTTTATTTTTTTTTACTTTACAGATTTAACAATGCCACATATGTTTTTTATTCTTAAATCTCACGTGTGTCGCTTGCTCTGCGTCTGTGATGATACTTCAGTGTTAATCCACATAAAAATGCAAAGAAATTTGAAAAAAAAAAAGATTTTTGTTTTTTTTTCACTCAGCTCTTAAGTGAATTAGTCGCACAATGATTTCTTCATACATGCAGGGCCGGTGTTGGCTTTCAGGGGGCCCGAAGCTGAATTTGTCTCTGGGGCCCCCTCCTGGCTCAGATATTGGTGATTCACATTTGACACATTCTGACTCTGCTCTCGTCACTTTGACCAGTCGTATTTGTATTTATTTAACCAACATCAGACTGAAAACATTCAGAACGTCGCAACTAACACAAATATATAAGGGGGGGTCAAGATTTTATACACTCTAGACAGTTTTTCTTCGTTTTTGGTGAATTTTAATGTGTTCCAGTTGCGACAGTGGGCTTAAATTTACATTATAAAGGTCCTTACACCAGTGTAAACTCATAGCTCAAAAACACATGTAGCAGCAGCAGATATTTTACTACTTTAGATGGAAAACAAATCGTTTGAGAGGGATATTTAGGTTGCTGTAAACACATAAGCCCTGTGTCCTATAAAACTGGATATATTATATTATTTTCATATAAAAGTATGGGATCTTGGGGGACCCCTGCTGACCTCGGGGGCCCTAAGCAGCTGCTCAGTCTGCGTATAGACTGGGCCGGCCCTGGATAGATGTACAAAAATACAAGCGAAGTTATTGGCTCGTGGACACAAGGCCAACAGTGCAACAGTGAGCGACTGCTGGTGGATGGTCAAAGGCTTAACTTACTGCACCACAAATTTACAAGAAAACTAATCATTTTATTGAGATTATAACGGTTTAAAAGCAGAATTAAAGGAGTAAACGCTGCGGATGTGGCGTTTCTTGGTATTTACAGGTAAAAGGCAGATTAAACACACGAGTCACACGTTTTTAATCTCTTTTGTATAAACACGTAGCTTCTTCCTTGTGCTTTTTTCTGCATAAAGAGTAGTTTTTTGCATGAGCTCCCCCCTGCGGGTTGGTGTCTTGGTGCAGTTTGGCTCAAAATCAGTTGAATAAGAATGCAGTTTTTGACGCTCGAATAAAATCCCAGATGTCAGAATGTCCCAATCTCGAAAGTAAAAAAACATGATTTAAACCGAAAGATGACAGGACACGAGATATAAAAAGTTTGACCCCTGTGTTTTGATTGTTTTTCTGCAGCCGCATTTCAGCTCAATTTATGCCCAGACTTGAATTCCACATCTGATCCGATTCCTTCAGACCCGCATGAGCCGTAAGGAAAAACTCCAAAATAACACAAAAAATACCTGGAGTTGTGTTTTTTTGTTTCATTCACACATGTTTAACGCACACAAACAAACCTGCAAATTTAGGCTGAGCTCTTCTCTCAAACTGAAAACACTCTGGTCCACCTTGTGAGGGTCATCATGTGATAATTTGTCAGGGACCGTCCACAACAATCACAAATTTTACAAAAAAAAAAAGGATAATATTTGTACCAGTTTTAGCTACTGCTACTTTCACCTTTCGTCCCTTGGCAGGTGAACAACCACATTAAAAATAAAATTAAAATGGCTCTCTGTGTTTTTAACTCCACTCCAATCTCTACTGAATAAAGGTAAAATAAAAATGTAGATAAAATAAAAACTACATAATAACAATGAAATAAATACATTATAGGAATAAAGCATAAAAATGATAAAATAAATGTATAAAATATAAATAAAAAATAAATAATACATAATAAATAAATAAAATAACTAAAAAATAATAAATATCTACAATTATATAGTGAAAAAAAATACTCGTAAATAATACAATAAATAAGTAAATAAAAATAAAAATATTGCTTCCTCATCACAAACAGACCTGGGAGTTGTGTTTTGTTTTCATTCTCACATGTTTAACACCCTTAACAAACCTGCAGATTAGACTGAGTTTTCCTTTGTCAAACTGAAAACACTCTTTCCAAGACCTTGTGATGTCAATCATGTGGTAATATAGGAAGTGCTCCACCAGTCTTTTGCGATTTAAACTCCACTGCACCTTCACTAGAATCATTTGGCTGATTTTAGCCCTGCGAATTGTCATTTCTCTAAGGTGAAAAGGAGCTTGAAACTACCACTTCATCATCACAAGGTGGCTTTTCGAGTTTTGGAGATGTAGACTCAACAGTGTGAATGAAACAAAACACAACTCCAGGTCTGTTTTTGGGGGAGGTAACAGCGTTAGATAACACGGCTTATCTCACCCCCCACCAGCACATGTACTCGACATTACTAGACGTTGCTCCAGTTTTCAGACCTGCTTGTGCGTCACAGCACAGTAAAAAAAAAAAACTCCCCGACAACAGAAACAGGCAACATCATAAAAAATAAGATTAGAGAGAAGTTGTACAAACACTGAGGGCTTCCAGGAACGCACACATTACATCCCTCTGTCAGAACCACGGGCTAATATATACACTTCACAAACAAGGAGCGAGGGCAACACCAAAGGAAACAGGAAACACGGGGGGAGGAAGGTAACGAGGAAGAGAGAGGAGGAGGAGATGGTATCAGGACTTAAAGGGCTTTTATTACTCTATTTTTCTTGATCTATAATGTGTTAAAATGCTGCTTCGTCATCACAAAAAGACCTGGAGTTGTGTTTTTTTTTGTTCATTCCATGTTAATGCACCAAACCCTGCAGATTTTACACTGAAAACGCTCTTTGGGCTCCTTGTCTGTCTAGGTTTTTTTATTGCTCAAAAACACCTTGGAAAAAACATGCATTCCTATTTCTCGCCTCTCCACAGATCTGACTTGGACTGGTAGATGCATTATGTAATGATAGAACAAAGCAGTAACGTGTAGACAAGCAGTGGCAGGCCAGTACCACAATCAGGAAAGTTACAGATTGCAGGCTTTAACTTCCTAAAGTTCAGCATAATTTACTCGCCTGATTACACTCAGTAAGAAAAACAAGACAAAGTTTATTGGCCAAGAGCAGGCTTTATAATTATAACCTGACCGTGATTAAACGAGTGTATGGGAGTTCTTGACTTAATGTAACTTCTAATAGATAAATTAGAGGAAAAAAACAGTTGCGGGGAAAAATCCAGACTGATCTCGTCAGATTGGTTGAAATCAGCCTTGGTCCCCATCGCGTCCGATTGGGTATCTGATGCGTAGACCTGTTATATAAATAGGACATAGCTTAACGCTAGACTTGTTAGCTGTTGGTTCCAAATCAGAAGTGAGCATGTGCGCGGCTCCCATCGACTCTGGTCAATTTCACTTGCTATTGGAAAAACGGTGTCCATCTCTCTCTGTGAACTGCTGCTCTGTCAGACTCGTTCATTTGGTGGCTTAAAATTAGTAGTATTAAACCACTTTACAGGAACCTGGCGTTTCATTTTTGTATTGTTGACGTTGTTTTGTTGTTTGTTTGTATTATTGAAGTTGTTTTTTTGTGTTGTGTTTTTTGAGGTGTTTGTTTTCTTAATTAAATTATTGTTTTAATTTGAGTTATTTGTTATGTCTATTTGAAACAAATGTATCCTCTCTCAAGGCTGCTGTCAGACTCGTCATTTTGGTCTTAAATGTCGTACTAACCTGCTTCTACATGAGCCTGGGGTTCATTTTTTTTATTTTATTTTTGGAGAGTTTTTTTTTTTAGGTCTGTTTTTAAATGTAGTGTATTTGGGAGTAATGGTTCTTTTTTTTTTTTTTTTTTGTTTTTTTAGTTATTTGGAGGTCGTTTTTTGTTTGTATTGTTTTCTTAATTACCATTTTTTTTGTGTTATTGAGTCTTTTTTATGTCTTATGAATCCACATCTTTGTTTCTGAAGTTTGTGGTTCTCGATCACAGGCAATAAACAGCACAGTTTAGGCGAACACTATAATGTGTTGATCTCACAAAAAACAGCAGGTACAAAGGTCCAAAACGTAAGTCAACGCCATGACCCCCACACCCGACGACAGGTATAGAGCGGGAAAGAGACGTGTATTGTTTTGAGGTCTCTGTGTGGGCATTTCCTCACATAAATCACAGGGACATGTTTTGAAGGTGTTTTGAAGGTTTTAAAAAAGTTCTGCCTTACCCTTGGTGCCTTCTTTTGGTTGAATTGGCTAAAGATATTTTGACTAATAAATGCCACAAGGTCCACCCTTCGGGGTCCCACACCAACGTTTCCATGGAAATGTTACAGCTTGCCTGCATACTCTCAGTCCACCCCTTCCACTGATTCTCCACATTGTTCACAGTACTGGCAAACATGGACTCTCATTGTTCTTCACTGGCTCGCTTCTCCACAGAT
>JAIEZT010001044.1:0-24216 GCA_019594935.1 Periophthalmus modestus | reverse complement strand
ATGGTTTTAGCGGGAGTGGTTTTGGCGAGTGGTTTTAGGCGGGAGTGGTTTTTAGCGGGAGTGGTTTTAGCGTGAGTTTTGGCGTGATTGGTTTTAGCAGGAGTGGTTTTTAGGCGGAGTGTTTTTAGCGGGAGTGGTTTTATAGCGGGAGTGGTTTTAGCAGGAGTGGTTTTAGCGGACGTGGTTTGGGCAGGAGTGTTTTTGACCGGGGTCGTCTTTTGTGCTTTTTCCCGGTGCTCTCATGGGTCGATTGGGGTCTTGGCTGCTGCTTTGGCTCTTTTCGACTTTGCAGTTTTCAGATTGGTTTTAATGTGGAAGAACTGCTTCATTTTTGAATTGGTCTTCCTTGCGTTTGATGTGATTTTATAGTCGCAGCCATGTTCTCCTGCTCCCGGTTATCCCGATGCTCTCTGAGAGCTCTTTACAAGAGTGGTCTACGGTGTTTTTTTTTTTTACAATCCTGTTTTTATGTTTTCGGTTAAGTGCTCAACATGCTGGTCGACTGGCACGCTGGAGGCCCCTTTGGAGTAAAAGCCAATCATTGCTTGCACTTTTGTTTTTCAGACTTTTTGGGATTGTGTAGAACGCTTTACACAGCCTTCTAAATTCACTTCGATAAAATCTTTCAATTTCTTCTCCAAAGTCTGTATTTCTCCTTCTCTGCTTTGAGCGTGGGCTCGAATGAGTCAACTTTGGACTGTAGCTTGTCATTTTTTAAAATCAGGTTCACTAATATCTTTATGGGCTCCCATTTTTTGCCTCTTGATCTCTTTTTCGCGAATGGTAACTCGCTAAGGCTCCTCTTCCAAGATTTTTTATTTTGTCGTCGTTACATCGAGACTTGGCATCGATCAAAGCTCTCATGGTCCTCTCTCTCTGACCCAGTTCCTGTCCCATTTTTTCTCCTTTCCGAAATCTGAAAAAGCGATCTCCCTCGCTCTTTTGTCCAAAAACGTACTCTTGATTTCAGTATTTCTGTTTTTCACTGCCTTAATCACATCTGCCTGATCCACGATCACAGGTTTCCAGACTTTGAATTTTTCTTCTTTAACACTACATCTTTGTTCCGTAATTTGTCTTCTTTGTTTGGAACTCAGATTGAAGTCGTTTTCCCCCCTCACATGGGGAACACTCGCTCTTTCTCTTCTCGTAGCGTTTGTGCAAGTTCTTCGAGCTCATGAAATCCTGAGGGACTGTTTCTTGATCTCTTCATCCCTTTCGTCATCGTCTGTCTGGGAGGACTCTCTCATCCTCCACCAACTCCTCCGCTTTCACTTGGAGTTTAGCATCTCCATCTATTTTCCAGATTGGAGATATCAACCTTTAGTGTTTTCAATCTCACCAGACTGGTGTTTGGTCTGCATTTGACGAATATTAGGTCCATGTGTTTTGTCTCTCTGGTCCGAAAGGAGAATTTTATATCTTGCCTCCACCTGAAACAGTCGTCATTTTTGGCAGCAGTCAGTTCAGTCTGAAACATTTTCGGCGGACGCGGTGACCCTCCTGTAGGCCCTTTCCATCTTTGCTGTTATATCTTCCCAGCGTGTTATTTGGCCTTGGAGCTTTGTATTTTCTTGTTTTTTGCTCTGATCAAGTACCTTCCACTCTTGGATTTCATCACGTTGTTTGGGCGATGACATCCCTCGAGATCTTCAATTCGGGCCTTTGCAATTTTTTCTGCCTGTCCTGAATTTCAATCCACGTACTCCACGGAGTCAGGCGGAGGCAGCCTTTGATAAGGCAATTCAGAGACGTCTTCTCTTTCTCCTTTGTTTATACATTTTGAAAAAGTCCCAAATTCAAAATGTAAAAAATTCAAACTCTAACTGCTCGTAACGGCTCAAAATAGTCGTACTACTGCGCTGTTTTGTCACTAGCTGTGTGCTTCTATGTGTGACTCAAATATAAAAGAAAGGACATGAAAACGCTCACACCTGCACACACGGCCAGCCAGGCCCGCGATGACGTCACATAGCGTCAAAGCATCGTTGCCGTGCGAACATCACCGACATCAAAGAATCGCTTTTGGTTTTGCTATGGAGCGGGCGTTATCTAGGGCGACTAGAACAGTGTTTGTTTTGGTTCTTTTCGGACTCTAGAATGTGTGATGATGTCATAGTCTCAGGTGGGGGAGGGGCCGTAGCCCGGAGCCACAGTTTCCTCTGGTGATAAAGTTTTTATTTAACTATGAAATATACAAAAGATAAACGCACAAACGCCAGAGCGCCCGTTGCAATCTCTGTGAATGTCTGTGGATGTTTTGTTTTTTCTCTGTATCTCCGTGAACGCCAAAGATCAGGTTGAGAAAGTGGCTTTAGTTTTTTTTTACATAAAACCATCAATGGAGGTGATCGGCTCTGCGGGGTGTCTGGACCCGTGACTAGCCTTATGCTAGCACCCGGCATAATTAAGTGTCCGCTAATTTTTTAAATTGCTAAACAGTAAAAAATATGATAATGATAATGACATCATTAAAACAGTCTCTGATTGGTTGACACTACACATCAAACGGCTCGTTCTGAATGGCTGTGGCTGGATCAGCAGCTGAAATGACAGATGGTAAAATACAAACACAAAAGACGGTCACATGACGCAGGTTCCGGCTCGAGGTTCACACTTTTTCACTCATCCCCCCGTCCCACCGTCTGAAGGAGAGAGGCCCGCCAGTGGGCCCGTGTGTCTGTGGGCCCGTGTGTCTGTGGGCCCGTGTGTCTGTGGGCCTTGTTTTGAGTTCTTCTGGCCCGCAGCGGGCCGCAGCAGCAGCCCGCAGCGGGCCAGAAGCCGCCCGCAGCGGGCCAGCAGCAGCCCGCAGCGGGCCAGAAGCAGCCCGCAGCGGGCCCAGCAGCAGCCCGCAGCGGGCCAGCAGCAGCCCGCAGCGGGCCAGAGCCGCCCGCAGCGGGCCAGAAGCCGCCCGCAGCGGGCCAGAAGCCGCCCGCAGCGGGGCCAGAAGCCCAAAGGTAGAAAGCGGGCCAAGGCCAAAGGTAGAAAAGGGCCTACAAGAGGGCCTTATACCCAGGCCAGAAGCCCGCAGCGGGCCAGAAGCCCGCAGCGGGCTAAGGTTAAGGTTAATTGAGAAGAGTAAAAAACAAGAAAGCAGCCCGCAGCGGGCCAGAAGGCCAGAAGCCCGCAGCGGGCCAGAAGAACTCAAAACAAGGCCCACAGACACACGGGCCCACAGACACACGGGCCCACAGACACACGGGCCCACTGGCGGGCCTCTCTCCTTCAGACGGTGTGGGACGGGGGGATGAGTGAAAGTGTGAACCTCGAGCCGGAACCTGCGTCATGTGACCGTCTTTTTGTGTTTGTATTTTACCATCTGTCATTTCAGCTGCTGATCCAGCCACAGCCATTCAGAACGAGCCGTTTGATGTGTAGCGTCAACCAATCAGAGACTGTTTAATGATGTCATTATCATTATCATATTTTTTTTACTGTTTAGCAATTTAAAAATTAGCGGACACTTAATTATGCCGGGTGCTAGCATAAGGCTAGTCACGGGTCCAGACACCCCGCAGAGCCGATCACCTCCATTGATGGTTTTATGTAATAAAAAAACTAAAGCCACTTTCTCAACCTGATCTTTGGCGTTCACGGAGATACAGAGAAAACAAAACATCCACAGACATTCACAGAGATTGCAACGGGCGCTCTGGCGTTTGTGCGTTTATCTTTTTGTATATTTCATAGTTAAATAAAACTTTATCACCAGAGGAAACTGTGGCTCCGGCCCCTCCCCCACCTGAGACTATGACATCATCACATTCTAGAGTCCGAAAAGAACCAAAAACAAACACTGTTCTAGTCGCCCTAGATACGCCCGTCTCCATAGCAACCAAAAGCGATTCTTTGATGTCGGTGATGTCGCACGGCAACGATGCTTTGACGCTATGTGACGTCATCGCGGGCCTGGCTGGCCGTGTGTGCAGGTGTGAGCGTTTCATGTCCTTTCTTTATATTTGAGTCACACATAGAAGCACACAGCTAGTGACAAACAGCGCAGTAAGTACGACTATTTTGAGCCGTTACGAGCAGTTAGAGTTTTTTGAATTTTTTACATTTTGAATTTGACTTTTTTCAAAATGTATAAACAAGGAGAAAGAGAGACGTCTCTGAATTGCCTTATCAAAGGCTGCCTCCCCCCCGACTCCGTGGAGTACGTGGATTGGAAATTCAGACAGGCAGAAAAAATTGCAAAGGCCCGAATTGAAGATCTCGAGGATTTCATCGCCAAACAACGTGATGAAATCCAAGAGTGGAAGGTACTTGATCAGAGCAAAAAACAAGAAATACAAGCTCTCCAAGGCCAAATAACACGCTGGGAAGATATAACAGCAAAGATGGAAAGGGCCTACAGGAGGGTCACCGCGTCCGCCGAAATGTTTCAGACTGAACTGACTGCTGCCAAAAATGAGACTGTTTCAGGTGGAGGCAAGATATAAAATTCTCCTTTCGGAACAGAGAGACAAACACATGGACCTAATATCTCAACTGCAGACCAAACACCAGTCTGAGATTGAAAAACTAAAGGTTGATATCTCCAATCTGGAAATAGATGGAGATGCTAAACTCCAAGTGAAAGCTGAGGAGTTGGTGGAGATGAGAGAGTCCTTCCAGACAGAGATTGACGAAAGGGATGAAGAGATCAAGAAACAGTCCCTCAGGATTCATGAGCTCGAAGAACTTGCACAAACGCTACGAGAAGAGAAAGAGCGAGTGTTCCCCCATGGTGAGAAACGACTTCATCTGAGTTCCAAAACAAAGAAGACAAATTTACGGAACAAATTGAGTGTTTAAGAAGAAAATTCAAAAGTCTGGAACCTGTGATCGTGGATCAGGCAGATGTGATTAAGGCAGTGAAAAAACAGAATACTGAAATCAAGAGTACGTTTTTGGACAAAGAGCGAGAGATCGCTTTTCCAGATTTCGGAAAGGAGAAAAATCGGACAGGAAACTGTCAGAGAGAGAGACCATGAGAGCTTTGATCGATGCCAAGTCTCGATCGTGTAACGACGACAAAATAAAAATCTTGGAAGAGGAGCTTAGCGAGATTACCATTCGCGAAAAAGAGATCAAGAGGCAAAAATGGGAGCTCCATAAAAGATATTAGTGAACTGATTAAAAAAATGACAAGCTACAGTCCAAAGTTGACTCATTCGAGCCCACGCTCAAAGCAGAGAAGGAGAAATACAGACTTTTGGAGAGAAGAAATTGAAAGATATCGAAGTGAATTTAGAAGGCTGTAAAGCCGTTCTACACAATCCCAAAAGTCTGAAAACAAAAGTGCAAGCAATGATTGGCTTTTACCTCCAAGGGGACTCCAGCGTGCCAGTCGACCAGCATGTTGAGCACTTAACCGAAAACATAAACCGGATTGTAAAAAACAACCGTAGACCACTCTGTAAAGATCTCAGAGCATCGGGAACGGGAGCAGGAGAACATGGCTGCGACTATAAATCACATCAAACGCAAGGAAGACCAATTCAAAAATGAAGCAGTTCTCCACATAAACAATCTGAAACTGCAAGTCGAAAAGAGCAAAGCAGCAGCCAAGACCCAATCGACCATGAGAGCACCGGAAAAGGCAAAGACCCCGGTCAAAACCACTCCTGCTAAAACCCACTCCCGCTAAAAACCACTCCTGCTAAAACCACTCCTGCTAAAAACCACTCCTGCTAAAACCACTCCCGCTAAAACCACTCCTGCTAAAACCACTCCCGCTAAAACCACTCCCGCTAAAACCACTCCTGCTAAAACCACTCCTGCAAAGACCACTCCCGCCAAAACCATTCCCTCTAAAACCACTCCTATCACAATCACTCCTCTCAAAATCACTCCTGCCAAAATCACTCCTGTCAAAAGGACTCCGGCCAAAAAGACCTGTTAAGGTGGGAGATTACAATCTTCCAACAACTGTGTTTCAAACAGTTGCTAAGTTGGGCGGGGTTTGGAGGACGAACGGAGAGATTGAGGGAGGAGGTGCAAAAGGGAGAGTGAAAGAGGAGGAGGGGCGGGGTCTAGAGAGGAGTAAACGGGATAGTGAGGGGAGAGGAGGGGCGGGGTCTAGAGGAGTAAACGGGATAGGGAGGGGGGAGGAGGGGCGGGGTCTAGAGTAACGGGATAGTGAGGGGGGAGGAGGGGCGGGGTCTAGAGGAGTAACGGGGAGAGTGAGGGGGGAGGAGGGCGGGCTTTTTGAGGCCTACCTTCAAACCCCGCCCTTGCAGACAGGTGTATTCAGATACACCTGGCTGTAATCAGGGCCGTCCTAACCCTCACTCTGACCCTGACCCCAATCTAGCTATCGCGCCTTATTTAGTAAGACGCGAGAGCTAGATTTAGACAATTAAATGTAAAGTTTGTTGAATAAATCTGATTGTATTAAAAATATTGTTATTTACACTCATTTTTTGTGATACATTTGTATATATAAGTATGTGTTTACAAATTAGGCAAGAATTTTAATAAAATCTTAAATATAAATGATGTTAAAGGAATAATATGTAACTTTCTGGACTTCAGAACATTATCCATGGAGATGAATTTGTTTCGTGATATACTGTGGAACATTATAGCCAAAGAAACAATATTTCCGTGGAAACAGGCAGGCAGAGTCTCGCATCCAAGACAAATCTGTGTCAGGTTTGTGGAGACGCAAGCCTGCTGACAGTAAGGACGCAAGTTTTTAAGAGCAATAAACACCAAAATGAAAAAAAAAAACCCACAAACATTCATATTTAATAAACATAAAAAAATTTATCAAAACTAGATACTCATTTAACCAGGAATCGATAATGAAAAAAAAAAATCAAAAAAAAAAAAAAAAATCACATAATTGCATCAAAGTAGACCTTTTCTGAAAGTTTCATCTTGAGTTTTACTAGAGCAGGTTACAACCACATGTTATAAAAAAAATACTATCATTTTGTCGCTTCCCTGGAGAACCCAAAAAACATTTTCTTCTTTGGAAAATTATGAACATTGCATTAAATTACTGCTATAAGTTCACTGAAATATCCACTTTTTCAATTTTAACCCTTTATTCCCTGATTTAGGGCCAAATTTGACCCATTGGGCACGCTAATTTATCCAAAAAGAATATAAAACATACTCTAGACATTCTGCAAGCTATTACTAAAAAGATTAACAAAAAAACCCCACAATTTTACCAACCGTTCGTTTGCTGAGAAAACGATTTTGTTTGGGTAGTTTTCCAGCTCAACAGGTCGGCCATCTTGTCTCTACCACTCTGACTCATTTTAGTTCAATATTCATCCACTAGGTGTCTCTATGCAGGGGCCAGAAGTGGCACTCTGGGGCTTTTTGATTTTTTTTAAATTGAAATTTGACTTTTTTTTTGGTTTATTATTTCTTTGTTTGGTTGTTCATTTTGAGTAGCAGCGATTAACCGCGGCCAAATTGACTTTGTGGGTTCTCCAGAGATAAAAATGATTATTTGGGTATCAAAATCAGTATCGAGTCTATTCCTTAGTATCGAAATCGAGTTTGAAATATCGTGACAACACTGACGTCAGCGTGTGCAGGGCTTCAGATGGGAGCCGTTCGTCCCTGAGTCTGTTTTCATGTTTGAAGATCTGGTGACACAGCGATGGTTATCAAAGTGTGAAAACGTGGAGCATACCCTGAACACAAACACTTGACAGAGGAGCAGGGCTGACGGTCTCCTGGCACCTGTCCAAACATCCACACACAAACTACGAGATAAACTACAAAAAAACGATTAAAGCCTCACTGCCCCCGGCTCCATGTGGTCTGTGGTTTTCAGCAGCAGCTATGGGACGTGTCGAGTACTTAGAATTTAGTAAAGCTTGACAAATACTGCTGAAAATATGCGTGGGGTTCTGTGTCTTGTAATATAGGCACCATTTTGAGGACTTTTTGACATTCAGAATACATTTTTTGGAATTGTTAATTGCTATGGTAACAGCCCAGTCCTGACCCATAGACTTTCTGCGCAAGATTTACCGAAATAATAAAAAATTTAGTATAATAAAAATAGTGTGTTTGTGCCAGAATACTTTTTAAGTTTTGAATTTAGCATCTTCAAATCTCCACTGGTTTATCTTATTGCTAGTTTTCAATACTGATATGGTAAAAGACGAAGTTTAAATCTGTCAACTGGACAAATTGTTGTAAAGAGTGAAGATGTTTCGCGAGCCTTAAACTAAACAGTCACTCCATACAATCAATTTTTCTACTCCAAAAGAAGGCCGTCAGAATAGTTAATCAAGCAGACTATCTCGCACCAACAAATCCAGTTTTCTTTAAGTTAAAATTAGTAAAACTATTTGATCTTGTTTATTTGAGTCGTAATAATGTATAAGGTTCATAATCATAAGCTCCTCCCTTCACTACAGACGCTATTCAAACAGAGAGACAGTCGATATCATTTTAGAAGAACAGGTTTATTCAAAAAAATTAAAACTAGAACCTGAAAAAACGTCACTGTATTTCTGTGCGAGGGTCAGTGTGTGGAACAACCTTAAGGATAAATTAAAAAGCTCCTGCACAATAAAAGCATTTAAAAAGCAGTATAAAACATCACTTTTCGAAAATTACAGAACTTTGGAATAATCAATGTGAACTGTCGTGGTTTGTAGTTTTTCTTGGGGCTTGCTGCCATCTTTTGAATTTCTATGGGTTACTAAAATGGGTTCGGCATTATAAGTATATTTTACTTCAGCCTAAACCCTTTCGGTCATGATGTTAAAGTTATGTTTGATAAATGTTGAATAATGTTTGATTTTTGAATGTAATGACCGAATAAAATACCTACTACCATAAGAGGATGCACCAACGCTGGCGTGAGAGCTCCTCAGGCCCCCAGTCTGCTGTACATCTCCATCTCAAAAACACTAACCACGACTTTGAAGGTAGTGGAGTTAGCCAGAGAAAAAAAAATGTTTGAGAGGGGTGCTTTCTTGTTTTTTACTCTTCTCAATTAACCTTAACCTTAGCCCGCTGCGGGCGGCTTCTGGCCCGCTGCGGGCGGCTTCTGGCCCGCTGCGGGCGGCTTCTGGCCCGCTGCGGGCGGCTTCTGGCCCGCTGCGGGCGGCTTCTGGCCCGCTGCGGGCGGCTTCTGGCCCGCTGCGGGCGTACTCTTGATTTCTGTATTCTGTTTTTTTTCACTGCCTTAATCACATCTGCCTGATCCACGATCACAGGTTCCAGACTTTGAATTTTCTTCTTTAAACGTTCTATTTGTTCTGTAAATTTGTCTTCTTGTTTTGGAACCTCTGCTGGCCCGCTGCGGGCTGCTGCTGGCCCGCTGCGGGCGGCTGCTGGCCCGCTGCGGGCTGCTGCTGGCCCGCTGCGGGCTTCTGGCCCGCTGCGGGCTTCTTTCTTGTTTTTTTACTCTTCTCAATTAACTTAACCTTAGCCCGCTGCGGGCTTCTGGCCCGCTGCGGGCTTCTGGCCTGGTATAAGGCCCTCTTGTAGGCCCTTTCTACCTTTGGCCTTGGCCCGCTTTCTACCTTTGGGCTTCTGGGCCCGCTGCGGGCGGCTTCTGGCCCGCTGCGGGCGGCTTCTGGCCCGCTGCGGGCGGCTCCTGGCCCGCTGCGGGCTGCTCCTGGCCCGCTGCGGGCTGCTCCTGGCCCGCTGCGGGCTGCTCCTGGCCCGCTGCGGGCTGCTCCTGGCCCGCTGCGGGCTGCTGCTGGCCCGCTGCGGGCGTACTCTTGATTTCTATATTCTGTTTTTTCACTGCCTTAATCACATCTGCCTGATCCACGATCACAGGTTCCAGACTTTGAATTTTCTTCTTTAAACGTTCTATTTGTTCTGTAAATTTGTCTTCTTTGTTTTGGAACTCTGCTGGCCCGCTGCGGGCTGCTGCTGGCCCGCTGCGGGCTGCTTCTGGCCCGCTGCGGGCTGCTTCTGGCCCGCTGCGGGCTGCTGCCGCTAATTTGACATTGTTAAACAGTAAAAAATATGATAATGATAATGACATCACTAAACAGTCTCTGATTGGTTGACGCTGCGCATCAAACGCAAAAAGCTCAGCTTTTTTAACTTTAAGATGCACGAACAGAGCATCTGACGCCTGAAAGCTCCACACGCGTAGCGTCAACGGCAGATTCGTGCTACTCTGACGCTTGACGCAGCCGAGACGTGTGTCCACCATAGACTTTGCCTGTGAACTCGACGCCCCTGACGCCCCGGTGTGAACGCAAACAAGAAGAAACAACAAGCGCACAGCTCCCACTGATTCTGTGGCAAAGTGAGTTGTATTTTTATCCATTCAACTTATTTTTGACATATTTATCTGCCACGGTCGATCCACGAAAATAAAACCTACGTTGTTCTTGTCCGTCGTGCACAAAAGGTCGAGACTCCTGTGTTAAAGAATATGAGATTATAGAACGTGGTGTATAGTGATCACGTAAAGCTCTTTGAGTGACTTGAAGGTGGAAAAGTGCTATATAAAATGTCAACATTTACCAATTTAAAATCTTTGTAGAAATAAAAAGTTTTCATTATCAATACATGTATCAAATGTTTTTTTTGTCCTCCATGGGTCCAACCAAAGAAAGTAATAACAGCATAAAAACAGAAAAAGCTGTCATATGCAGGTGATTAGCATTAGCGTTAGCGTTAGCTGCTAATTAAAGCTACAGTCACATTTATCCTGTTTTGTGTCTGCTCTCATTATTTAATCTGCTCATGGCTTCATCGTGCTAATCACTTTTGGACACATCCGCGCCCCGTAGAGGACAGAGGAGAGGAGAGAGAAGAAAAAATAAAATAATACAAAAAACAAACCAGCAAACAAACAAAAAATAAACGTTGGTACATTTAGTGTGTTTGGTACTCTGCCTGTGGTCGGCTAAAGTCACATGTAGTTCGCCCCTGTTTGGTTCACTTCATATTAAAGGTTTTGGTTTAAATGACATTTGGGACGTCCACAACCCCTGCCACCCTGGGCCAACTCTTCACCTGCCTGAGACAAATGTTAAAGATACAGCAGGAGAAATTCTGCAAAACATCATTTAAACAGCTTTGTTGTTTTTGGAAAACATGGTAAATTGCAGGATGGATCGACACAGGTGAACTCAGTCCTCTGCCAACTAATGCAAGCTTGAGAGAAAATAAGTCATTCTATGAAAACACACAAGTTTTTTTGTGTTTTTGTGTGCACTTTTCCACCGACGTAAGTTCCTGGCAATAAAACTCTTCTGATTCTGATTCTGAAGAAACTGCAGGATCAAAATGGGAGGCTAAAGGTTTATTTCACCTTGGAGAGCTTTTATTTCTTTTTTTGTCATT
Source organism: Periophthalmus modestus (assembly GCA_019594935.1). NCBI lineage: Eukaryota > Metazoa > Chordata > Actinopteri > Gobiiformes > Gobiidae > Periophthalmus > Periophthalmus modestus. Next base: position 12,936 of record JAIEZT010001044.1, on the reverse strand, counting down.
TAAGTTTTTATTAATTTTCATTATAAGAACAAACAAACATACAAAATACAAACAAAACGTATGACAGCTGAACATATCAGTCTATTACTTCCGTACAACAGAGCTATTACTCCCCACAAATGAGAAAAAGTGACACCATATCCTGTTAGTTTTATCCAGGGTGTTGTTCACTTTTGAGATCAGTCTTTCAAATGCAGCTGTCTCTGTGATCAGTCTAAACCAGTCCTCAATCCGTGGTCTGTGGGGGCTTTTCCAGACCCTCAGAATTAGCCTGGCAGCCACAATAAAACCAGCCACCGCGAAACCCGTACATGTCCATTGTGAGTCCAGGGGGCAGGAGAGACTTATCTCCCATATAAACAGTCCTCCTCCAAACCGAGGAGTAGGACTATTTATATGGCTTCTGGCCCACTGTGGGCTGCGTCTGACACAGACCCGCGGGCCAGAGTTTGACACCTATGCTCCGGATCTTTAATTCGGGCTTTCAAAATTTTTTCCGCCCGTCTCATTTGCCACTCCACGTACTCCACGGAGTCAGGGGGAGGCAGCCTTTGGTACGGCAATTCAGAGACATCTCTCTTGATTCTTTGTTTATACATTTTTGATAAAGGTCAAATTCAAAATGTTCAAAATGTTCAAAATTCTGTAACTGCTCGTAAAGGCTCAAAATTGTACTACTGCGCTGTTTGTCACTAGCTGTGTGCTTCTATGTGTGACTCAAATATAAAGAAATGAAGTGAAACGTTTACACAAACAAACACCAGCCAGTTTTGGTCCTACTTAAAATCTGGGTTTGTCTCAGAGTCTCACGTGGCGAGTCCGCTGTCCGTAATGTGAGGAAAAGCGAACGAGGCAATGAAACCTTCAAACCTTCAAACAAGCACACAGCTCCCACTGATTCTGTGGCAAAGTGAGTTGTATTTTTATCCATTCAACTTATTTTTGACATATTTATCTGCCACGGTCGATCCACGAAAATAAAACCTACGTTGTTCTTGTCCGTCGTGCACAAAAGGTCGAGACTCCTGTGTTAAAGAATATGAGATTATAGAACGTGGTGTATAGTGATCACGTAAAGCTCTTTGAGTGACTTGAAGGTGGAAAAGTGCTATATAAAATGTCAACATTTACCAATTTAAAATCTTTGTAGAAATAAAAAGTTTTCATTATCAATACATGTATCAAATGTTTTTTTTTGTCCTCCATGGGTCCAACCAAAGAAAGTAATAACAGCATAAAAAACAGAAAAGCTGTCATATGCAGGTGATTAGCATTAGCGTTAGCGTTAGCTGCTAATTAAAGCTACAGTCACATTTATCCTGTTTTGTGTCTGCTCTCATTATTTATCTGCTCATGGCTTCATCGTGCTAATCACTTTTGGACACATCCGCGCCCCGTAGAGGACAGAGGAGAGGAGGGAGAAGAAAAAATAAAATAATAAAAAACAAACCAGCAAACAAACAAAAAATAAACGTTGGTACATTTAGTGTGTTCTGGTCGTCATTACTCCAAATTCACAAATCCAGCAGAAAACCACTTATAACCACTAAATATTGATAGTTCGTTAAGAAGAAGCCGAACTTAGATGGCGAATTGAAATAAAATGAGGGCCTTGACGGGGAGTTCTCACTTAGGTGACCATCTTGCTCGGTGCTCCCACGTGACCCTCCGAGAGCTTTTATTTCTTGTATTTTGCTCTGCTCATTTGCCTTCAACTCCTTGATTTCGTTCCGTTGTTTCACGATGAACCCTCCAGATCTTTCTTTCGGGGTGTTCATATTTTCAGCTTGTCTCATTTTCCATGAACTCTATGGAGCCAGGGACAGGCTTCCTTTGGTAACGTAACTGAGACGTATCTGTGTTGATCATTTGTCTATAAATGAATCGCTCGTAAAGGCTTGGTCTCTTCCACTTTCACTTCCTGTATGACCTTCCATTTTTTTTTTTTTTTTTGTGTAGAACGGCTTTACAGCCTTCTAAATTCACTTCGATATCTTTCAATTTCTTCTCCAAAAGTCTGTATTTCTCCTTCTCTGCTTTGAGCGTGGGCTCGAATGAGTCAACTTTGGACTGTAGTTTGTCATTTGTTATAATCAGTTCAGTCATTTCTTTATGGAGCTCCCATTTTTGCCTCTTCATCTCTGTTTCGCGACTGGTTACCTCGATAATCTCCTCTTCCAAGATTTTTATCCTGTCGTCATTACATCGAGACTTGGCATCGATCAAAGCTCTCATGGTCCTTTGCGAAATCTGAAAAGCGATCTCTCGCTCTTTGTCCATAAACGTACTCTTGATTTCTGTATTCTGTTTTTTCACTGCCTTAATCACATCTGCCTGATCCACGATCACAGATTCCAGATTTTGAAGTTTATCCTTTAAACGTTCTATTTGTTCTGTAAATTTGTCTTCTTTGTTTTGGAACTCAGATTGAAATCGTTTTCTCACCATGGGGAACACTCGCTCTTTCTCTTCTCGTAGCGTTTGTGCAAGTTCTTCGAGCTCATGAATCCTGAGGGACTGTTTCTTGATCTCTTCATCCCTTTCGTCAATCTCTGTCTGGAAGGACTCTCTCATCTCCACCAACTCCTCAGCTTTCACTTGGAGTTTAGCATCTCCATCTATTTCCAGATTGGCGATATCAACCTTTAGTTTTTCAATCTCAGACTGGTGTTTGGTCTGCAGTTGAGATATTAGGTCCATGTGTTCTTCTCTCTGTTTCGAAAGGAGAATTTTGTATCTTGCCTCCACCTGAACAGTCTCATTTTTGGCAGCAGTCAGTTTCAGTCTGAAACATTTTTTCGGCGGACGCGGTGGTGACCCTCCTGTAGGCCCTTTCTATCTTTGCTGTTTTATCTTCCAGCGTGTTATTTTTCCTTGGAGAGCTTGTATTTCTTGTTTTTTACTCTTCTCAATTAACCTTAACTCTTCGATTTCGTCACGTTGTTTGGCGATGAAATCCTCCAGATCTTTAATTCGGGCTTTCGCAATTTTTTCCGCCCGTCTCATTTTCCAATCCACGTACTCCACGTACTACTGCTGATTGATTTTGATTTTTAAACACTTTTGATCATATATAAACATTACACAAAACACAACAGGAGAGCAGGCCCTTTCAAATGGAGAAAAGACAGAAATACAAGAAAAGATACATATATATAGATACACTCACATGCATATAAACACACACATGCATAAATAATTAAGCTTGAATTGGACATACTGATCAGTTTTAATAAAAAAAAAACAAAGATTATACATCAATATCAAGATCAGACACAAAAGAATGAATATAGTTATAGCATAAATACATAAATATGTAGAATATAATGAACCAACTGAAAAACTAATAAGACATATATAAGTAATGGAAAATTTAAGAGAAAATTAGAAGTTGAAATAAGTGGGTAATGCTCTTCGTTTTCAAATTCAAAATAACAGAGGATAGAGATGCCACGTCTTATAGATTTTAATTGATCGTTAACAGTATAAAGATGGTGGGGCTGCTTTCTTCCAGCTAAACAGTTTTAAGCGTCTTGCAATCAACGTGATGAAGGTTATTGCGTCTGCCTGGTTTGAAGGCACAACCCCAAACGAGGCCGGAATGGAATTTGCCATTTATACACAGCTCTGTGAAACACAAACATGAATGCAAATAACAATCTTTTTTGCTTCAATCAGATTTATTCAATAAACTTTACATTTCATTGTCTAAATCTAGCTATCGCGCCTAATTTACTCTTGGGGTTAAGGTTAGAGTGAGGGTTAGGGTTTTCCCACAATGCACCAGGGCTGATGCACTCAGGACGGCCCTGATTACAGCCAGGTGTATCTGAATACACCTGTCTGCAAGGGGCGGGGTTTGAAGGTAGGCCTCCAAAGCCCGCCCTTCCTCCCCCCTCACTCTCCCCTTTACTCCTCTAGACCCCGCCCCTCCTCCCCCCTCACTATCCCGTTTACTCTAGACCCCGCCCCTCCTCCCCCCTCCCTATCCCGTTTACTCCTCTAGACCCCGCCCCTCCTCCTCCTTCACTCTCCCTTTTGCACCTCCTCCTCCCTCAATCTCTCCGTTCGTCCTCCAAACCCCGCCCAACTTAGCAACTGTTTGAAACACAGTTGTTGGAAGATTGTAATCTCCCACCTTAACGGGTCTTTTTGGCCGGAGTCCTTTTGACAGGAGTGATTTTGGCAGGAGTGATTTTGAGAGGAGTGATTGTGATAGGAGTGGTTTTAGAGGGAATGGTTTTGGCGGGAGTGGTCTTTGCAGGAGTGGTTTTAGCGGGAGTGGTTTTGGCAGGAGTGGTTTTAGCAGGAGTGGTTTTAGCGGGAGTGGTTTTAGCAGGAGTGGTTTTAGCAGGAGTGGTTTTAGCGGGAGTGGTTTTAGCAGGAGTGGTTTTGACCGGGGTCTTTGCCTTTTCCGGTGCTCTCATGGTCGATTGGGTCTTGGCTGCTGCTTTGCTCTTTTCGACTTGCAGTTTCAGATTGTTTATGTGGAGAACTGCTTCATTTTTGAATTGGTCTTCCTTGCGTTTGATGTGATTTATAGTCGCAGCCATGTTCTCCTGCTCCCGTTCCCGATGCTCTGAGATCTTTACAGAGTGGTCTACGGTGTTTTTTACAATCCGGTTTATGTTTTCGGTTAAGTGCTCAACATGCTGGTCGACTGGCACGCTGGAGTCCCCTTGGAGGTAAAAGCCAATCATTGCTTGCACTTTTGTTTTCAGACTTTTGGGATTGTGTAGAACGGCTTTACAGCCTTCTAAATTCACTTCGATATCTTTCAATTTCTTCTCCAAAAGTCTGTATTTCTCCTTCTCTGCTTTGAGAGCGTGGGCTCGAATGAGTCAACTTTGGACTGTAGCTTGTCATTTTTTATAATCAGTTCACTAATATCTTTATGGAGCTCCCATTTTTGCCCTCTTCATCTCTTTTTCGCGAATGGTAATCTCGCTAAGCTCCTCTTCCAAGATTTTTATTTTTGTCGTCGTTACATCGAGACTTGGCATCGATCAAAGCTCTCATGGTCTCTCTCTCTGACAGTTCCTGTCCGATTTTTCTCCTCTTTCCGAAATCTGAAAAGCGATCTCTCGCTCTTTTGTCCATAAACGTACTCTTGATTTCTATATTCTGTTTTTTTTTCACTGCCTTAATCACATCTGCCTGATCCACGATCACAGGTTCCAGACTTTGAATTTTCTTCTTTAAAACGCTCAATTTGTTCTGTAAATTTTTTCTTCTTTGTTTTGGAACTCAGATTGAAGTCGTTTTCCCTTTCCCTCACCATGGGGAAACACTCGCTCTTTCTCTTCTCGTAGCGTTTTGTGCAAGTTCTTCGAGCTCATGAATCCTGAGGGACTGTTTCTTGATCTCTTCATCCCTTTCGTCAATCTCTGTCTGGAAGGACTCTCTTATCTCCACCAACTCCTCAGCTTTCACTTGGAGTTTAGCATCGCGATCTATTTCCCAGATTGGAGATATCAACCTTTAGTTTTTTCAATCTCTGACTGGTGTTTGGTCTGCAGTTGAGATATTAGGTCCATGTGTTTGTCTCTCTGTTCCGAAAGGAGAATTTTGTATCTTGCCCTCCACCTGAACAGTCTCATTTTTGGCAGCAGTCAGTTCAGTCTGAAACATTTCGGACGGACGCGGTGACCCTCCCTGTAGGCCCTTTCTAACTTTTGCTGTTATATCTTCCCAGCGTGTTATTTGGCCTTGGAGAGCTTGTATTTCTTGTTTTTTGCTCTGATCAAGTACCTTCCACTCTTGGATTTCATCACGTTGTTTGGCGATGAATCCTCGAGATCTTCAATTCGGGGCCTTTGCATTTTTTTTCTGCCTGTCTGAATTTCCAATCCACGTACTCCACGGAGTCGGGCGGAGGCAGCCTTTGATAAGGCAATTCAGAGACGTCTCTCTTTCTCCTTTGTTTATACATTTTGAAAAAGGTCAAATTCAAAATGTAAAAAATTCAAAACTCTAACTGCTCGTAACGGCTCAAAATAGTCGTACTACTGCGCTGTTTGTCACTAGCTGTGTGCTTCTATGTGTGTGACTCAAATATAAAGAAAGGACATGAAACGCTCACACCTGCACACACGGCCAGCCAGGCCCGCGATGACGTCACATAGCGTCAAAGCATCGTTGCCCGTGCCGACATCACCGACATCAAAGAATCGCTTTTGGTTGCTATGGAGACGGGCGTATCTAGGGCGACTAGAACAGTGTTTGTTTTGGTTCTTTTCGGACTCTAGAATGTGATGATGTCATAGTCTCAGGTGGGGGAGGGGCCGGGAGCCACAGTTTCCTCTGGTGATAAAGTTTTTTATTTAACTATGAAATATACAAAAGATAAACGCACAAACGCCAGAGCGCCCGTTGCAATCTCTGTGAATGTCTGTGGATGTTTTGTTCTCTCTGTATCTCCGTGAAAGATCAGGTTGAGAAAGTGGCTTTAGTTTTTTTATTACATAAAACCATCAATGGAGGTGATCGGCTCTGCGGGGTGTCTGGACCCGTGACTAGCCTTATGCTAGCTCCCGGCATAATTAAGTGTCCGCTAATTTTTTTAATTGCTAAACAGTAAAAAAATATGATAATGATAATGACATCATTAAACAGTCTCTGATTGGTTGACGCTACACATCAAACGGCAAAAAGTTCAGCTTTTTCAACTTAAGGACGTGCGAACAGAGCATCTGACGCCTGAAAGCTCAAGACACGCAACGTAAACGCCAGATTTGCGCCGCTCTGATGATTGAAGACGCGCCGCAAAAACGCAGAGCAGCCGAGATGTGCGTCCACCATAGACTTTGCCTGTGAACTCGACGCCCCTGACGCCCCTGACGCCCCTGACGCCCCTGACGCCCCTGACGCCCCTGACGCCCGGTGTGAACGCGAACAAGAAGGAAACAAGAAACAAGCGCACAGCTCCCACTGATTCTGTGGTAAAGTGAGTTGTATTTTTATGCGCTGCACTTATTTTTGACATTTATCTGCCACAGTTGATCCACGAAAATAAAACCTTCGTGATTCCCGTCCGTCGTGCACAAAAGGTCGAGACTCCTGTGTTAATATGAGCTTATAGAACGTGGTGATGTCGTCTGACACCAGGCTGTAGTTTGAGCGGGTCCTCAGGTCCGAATGTAGAATCATTGGTCGACTCACAGGTTGATGGTGCAATACTGGCTTCCACAGATAAATGTTGTGTCCTTGAGCAAGACACTTAAACCACCTCGCCCCCAGTGTGTGCGTACGCTATGAATGTGTGAAGTGGATCTGTGCTAAAGTGCTTTGAGTGACTAATAAAAAGTTTTCATTATAAATACATATATCAAATGTTCTTTTTTTTACCCTATGTGTAATTTTCAACTTTTTAAAAACTCTTATTCACAAACTGCCACTTCACTTACATAAAAGTATAATATATATTTACCACAGGTCCCACCAAACAAAGTAATAAGAGCATTAAAACCTTAAACTGTCATATGCAGGTGATTAGCATTAGCATTAGCATTAGCATTAGCTGCTAATTAAAGCCAAAGTCACATTTAAACCCTGTTTTGTGTCTGCTCTCTCATTATTTAATCAGCTCATGGCTTCATCGTGCTAATCACTTTTGGACACAGGGGTTGAAGGCGATCCGCGCCCCGTAGAGGGGAGAGGAGGAGGAGAGGAGGAGGAGAGAGGGAGACGGGGTTGAGGGAGGGCAGGAGAAGGGGGATGAGGATGGAGGATGGAAGATGGAGGAGGGGACGGGGGCAGGTCTGGTGTGCTACGACCTCCCACCACTGAGCCCTGTTTGTTTCACTGTAAAAATGAAAATTAACCAACTTTTTTCTGTTAGTTCTGCTTTTTTTGTTCATTTATTTCCTTTTTTTTTTTCTTATCACTTTGTTTTTTCATAAATTGGTCGTTTCAGCAAAAGCAACTGCATCGTAATATTCAAACTAACATCTTTTTAGCTTAAAAATGTCGAAAATACATCACTTATTTAAAGGTGCATTGCGCAACTTTTCTAATTGGGCTTCTATCATCTTCTTTTCTCCATGGAGATGACCTGGAATGTTCCGCAGTATGCATTTAAACATATCTATCCATCCAGTGTTTTTATTGCTCGCGAAACGCCCGTCTTGATCGCCTCTCCACAGAGCTGGCCTGCCCTTTAGCCTGTTAGCATCATCTCCTTGTTTCCATGGACACCAGAAAAGTTCCACAGTGTGAGTTTATTCTTTAAATACACACTTTTTTGCAGCGTTGCCGTGGCGATCTGTTTCCAGCGTTTGGGGGATTATCGGGATCATTAGAGGCTCTGGCAATTAGCCTGATCCCCGGAGTCCAGCGGCGAGGGGGGCGGGGCCAGCGAGAGGGGCGGGGACTGTCCGCTCGCCCCTCTCCTCTGTTCTCACCCCCCCCCCCTCTCTCTCTCTCTCTCTCTCTCTCTACCCCCTCGTTTTCTTTCTTTCTCTCCCTCTTGTTCCCAATCCCTTTACCCTTCCCACCCTCTTTCTCTCTCGGGCTTCCTCTCCTTCTCTCTCTCGCTCTTGTTCCAAATCATCCCCCCTTTCTCTCCCTCCTCCTCCCTCTCTCTGTCTCCCCTTCACTTTCTTCTTCCTCGTCCCTCCTCCCACCTCTCCCTCTGTCTCCCCCTTTCACTCTGTCCTTCCTCCTTTCCTCCTCCTGTCTCTCTGTCTCCCTTTCACTTTCTACCTCCCTCCTCCCACCTCTCCCTCTCTCTCTCTCCCCCCTTTACTCCTTCCGTCGTGCTCCTTTCCTCCTCCCCTCTTTTCTCCCCCCCTTTTTCTCGCTCCCTGCTCCCACTTTTCCCTCTCTCTCTCCCCTTCCCCCTTCTTCCTCTTCTCTCTCCTCTTCCTCTCTCTTTCTCCCCTTCACTCTCTGCCCCTCCTCTCCTCCTCCCACCTCTCTCTCTCCCCTTCTCTCTGTCCTTCCTCCTTTCCTCCTCCCCTCTCTCTGTCTCCTTCACTCTCTACCTCCCTCCTCCTCTCTCCCTCTTCCCACCTCTCCCTCTCTCGCTCTCTCTCTGTCTCCCCTTCCCCCTTCTTCCACCTCCCACCTCCTCCTCTCTCTGTCTCCCCTTCACTCTCTACCCCCTTTCTCCTCTCCTCTTCCTCTCTCTCTCCTCCTCCTCCTCTCTCCCTCCTCCCACCTCTCCTCTCTCCTCTCTCTCTCTCTCTCTCTCTCTCGTCTCCCCTTCCCCCTTCTTCCACCTCCCCCCTCCTCCTCTCTCTCTCTCGTCTCCCCTTCACTCTCTGCCCCTCTCCTCCTCTCGCTCCCTCCCTCCTCTTCTCCTCCTCCTCCCTCTCTCTCTCTCTCTTACAAACAGTTTGCTGTCTGATGCCGAGTTTTTTTTTGTTGTTTTTTTTTCTTTCTTCTTCTGATTTTCAAACTTTCTTCCTCTTTTCACGCGTGGATCTCACTTTTATTCCACAGAACGAGCAGTAAAAGTCTCTCTCCTCCCTCGTTCCTGTCTTCTCTCTTCTTTCTCTCCCTCCGCAGATGCTCTCCCCCTCCTCTCTCTCCTCCCTCGTTCCTCTCTTTCTCTCTTTCTCTCGTTCTGAATGGGCTGTGGCTGGATCAGCAGCTGAAATGACAGATGGTAAAATACAAACACAAAAAGAACGGTCACATGACGCAGGTTCCGGCTCGAGGTTCACACTTTCACTCATCCCCCCGTCCACCGTCTGAAGGAGAGAGCCCCGCCAGTGGGCCGTGTGTCTGTGGGCCCGTGTGTGTCTGTGGGCCTGTGTGTCCTGTGGGCCCTTGTGTCTGTGGGCCTTGTGTCTGTGGACCCTTGTGTCTGTGGGCCTTGTGTCTATGGGCCAGTGGTCTGTGGGCCTTGTGTCTATGGGGCCGTGCATTGTGTCTGTGGGGCCTTGTGTCTGTTGGCCTTGTGTCTGTGGGCCCGTGTGTCTGTGGGCCCGTCTGTCTGTGGGCCCTTGTGTCTGTGGGCCCTTGTGTCTGTGGGCCGTGTGTCTGTGGGCCGTGTGTCCTGTGGGCCCGTGTGTCTGTGGGCCCGTGTGTCTGTGGGCCCTTGTGTCTGTGGGCCCTTGTGGTCTGTGGGCCGTGTGTCTGTGGGCCCGTGTGTCTGTGGGCCGTCTGTCTGTGGGCCGTATTCAAATACATTTAGAGTTTCACTTTTTCATGTTGACTGTGGTTCACTGGCTGAACAATTCACTTTTTTACAAGAACAAGTCCAGTTTTGAGTTCTGGGTTTTGTTCCACTTCAGAAATAAAACCAGAAACTTTGTATAAATGAGTTTTGATATTTTTAGATCATTTCTGCCACTGGTCGTTTTCATATTGGACAAATTTAACACGAATACAGTGTTTTTTTTGAGTTCTTTGTTCTGGTTTGAGCCGGTTTAGTTCTAATGTAGACCTGGTTTAGTCCCGGTTTAGACCTGGTTTTAGTCCCCGTTTTAGAGTCCCGGTTTAGTTCGGTTTTAGTCCCAGTTTAGTCCCGGTTTAGTTCTGTTTTAGTCCCAGTTTAGTCCCGGTTTAGTCCCCGGTTTAGTCCCGGTTTTAGTCCCCGCTTTAGTCCCGGTTTAGTCCCCAGTTTAGTCCCGCTTTAGTCCCGCTTTAGTCCCGCTTTAGTCCCGCTTTAGTCCCGCTTTAGTCCCGCTTTAGTCCCGGTTTAGTCCCGGTTTAGTCCCGCTTTAGTCCCGGTTTAGTCCCGGTTTAGACCTGGTTTAGTCCCGGTTTAGTCCCAGTTTAGTCCCGCTTTAGTCCCGCTTTAGTCCCGCTTTAGTCCCGGTTTAGTTCTGTTTTAGTCCCAGTTTAGTCCCAGTTTAGTCCCGCTTTAGTCCCGGTTTAGTCCCGCTTTAGTCCCGGTTTAGTCCCGGTTTAGTCCCGGTTTAGTTCTGTTTTAGTCCCAGTTTAGTCCCGCATTAGTCCCGCTTTAGTCCCGCTTTAGTCCCGGTTTAGTCTGTGACATAGTGAAATACTCTGCTTAGTTTTATAATTGGTTGAGTTTGTGTTTTACTGGCAGCATTTTACTTTTTTTCTAGAAACTGTCCAATTTTAAGTCCTGGGTTTTGTTCCAGTCGTAAAATAGAACCAAGAACTTGGTATAAATCAGTTTTGATATTTAGATAAAGTTGTGAGTGTAGTTACTGCTATAATATAATCTAGTCTAATCTAATCTAATCTAATCTTGTGTTTGTTTTATTCACACGTTACCACTAATATTTTGAAAGTAAAATTCATATATTTTTATTCTGACCAGAGTATTTTGATCCTTCTTTAATCCTGATGTCGACATCTGCTTTGGCCCCGGTCTAGACCTGGTTTAGTCCAAGTCTAGTCCTGGTCTAGCCCTGGTTTAGTCTGAGTCTAGTCCTGGTCTAGCCCTGGTTTAGTCTGAGTCTAGTCCTGGTCTAGCCCTGGTTTAGTCTGAGTCTAGTCCTGGTCTAGCCCTGGTTTAGTCTAAGTCTAGTCCTGGTCTAGACCTGGTTTAGTCTAAGTCTAGTCCTGGTCTAGCCCTGGTTTAGTCTGAGTCTAGTCCTGGTCTAGCCCTGGTTTAGTCTAAGTCTAGTCCTGGTCTAGCCCTGGTTTAGTCTGAGTTCAGTCTGAGTCTAGTCTGGGTTTAGTCTGAGTCACGTGGGCGTGTACGTCACAGTACGCACCCACTGTGACGGGTTTAGTCTGGGTTCAGTCCAGGTTTTAGTCCGAGTTTAGTCGCGGTTAGTCCTGGTTTAGTCCTGTTTAGTCTGGGTCTAATCCTGGTTTAGTCTGGTTTAGTCCTGGTTTAGTCTGGGTTAAGTCCTTCTTTAGTCCTGGTTTAGTCACGGTTTACTTTTGGTTTAGGTTAGTCCTGGTTCAGTCCTGGTTCAGTCCTGGTTTAGTCTGGTTTAGTCCTGGTTTAGTCCTGGTTTTACTTTTTGGTTTAGTCCTGGTTTAGTCTGGGTCTAATCCTGTTTTAGTCCTGTTTAAGTCTTGTTTTAGTCCTGGTTAAGTCCTGTTTTTTTCGCGGGTTTAGTCCTGGTTCAGTCCTGGTTTAGTCCTGGTTTTAGTCTGGTCTAATCCTGTTTTAGTCCTGTTTTAGTCCTGGTTTAGTCCTGGTTTAGTCCTGGTTCAGTCCTGGTTCAGTCCTGGTTCAGTCCTGGTTTAGTCTGGGTCTAATCCTGGTCTAATCCATAATTATCTGATGTATCTGATATATATATAAGCAGCTGTTTACTGTCTGATCAGGAAGCGCACTGTTAGCATGCTAGTTGTTGTTAGCTCTCGCCTCTTAAAGGTGTAGCCCCGTGTTACAGTATGTTCATGACTGGAAAATTGAAACTAACATGTAGATTTGAGTATTTTTTTGGGAGGGCATCTGGATTAAAACACAGTAATCCAAGACACTTTTTACTTTAAATCTGCGTCTCCGTCGTCATTGTTTTAGGTCGATTGTTGGCTCGTTTTTCCCCATCATGCTTTTGGAGGCTCAGACGAGCGGGGCGGGTCCACAGATGGGCAGCGGGGATGGGGTGAAGTTGGCAGAGTTTTGGGGGGAGTCGTCTCGGGGAGAGGGAAGGCGGGGGATGGGGATGGGGCAGTGGCAGATTGCAGGCAGTTTTGGCTCCGATTCAAATGATCCCTGGACTAACTGGGCAAGAGCCGTAATTGACTGGGAGACTACAGTTTGGGCTTTTATTGTGAAATCTCACTCATGTTTGGTGTTATTTTATTTTGTTAACACTGCACAAAGAGACTCGACATCAGGACGAACCCAGAACCCAAACCAGACGATTTGAGTGGTTTCTACAGCCGCTTAAAGTTCCACTATGTAACATTACTTTCTGACATGGAAACTCGCATTGTTTTTTGGAATGTTCCGCAGTGTGGCATTAAACTAAATCATGTAATACTACAAAAACATACCTTGCGTTTTAGGTCGTCTCCGCAGATTTGACTTGTAACTTGACCCGGCTTGTC
>JAIEZT010001043.1:0-24231 GCA_019594935.1 Periophthalmus modestus | reverse complement strand
CAAAAAAAAAACATGAAATGAATGAAATACATGCATGAAAGTGTTTTTTGTATTTTGTTCATCACAGTTGGTGACTAACCATTCATTATCAGTGTGTTACATCTCCGAATGAAATGCTCTGTTCACTTGTGATGTCATGAAGATGGTAGTTTCAGTTAACAGCTGCTGTTACTTTTGTTAAAGAAATTGGACATCCCTCCGGGTGGAAATGACCAATGACATCACCAAGGTGGAACAAAGTATTTTCAGTTTGAAACGAAGAACTCAGCCTAAATAGGCAGGTTTGGTGTGTTAAAAATGTGGGAATGTAACAAAAACACAACTCCGAGTATGTTGTAATGACGAAACAACATTACCAAAAAAATAGATCTGAAAATAGTGTAGTATAGACCATAAACTAATTACAAAATACAAACTCCTGAGGGGAGAGCAACGATGTTGAAAAGCTATGTCCAGTCTGAAATTTGAAAAAGTTGATTGCTCTTAATACACTTTAAAAACCCCAAGTCTGTGTGTACTTTTCCTCCTTGCTCTGTGAAGCGAGTCGGCCGATGGCGGAGTCCAAGGACAGCGCACCCTCTGTCCCTGTGATAATGCGCTCCGATGGATGAGAGACCACATCGCACTATAATGAGCTCTCTGATGATGACGTCCGATCGACAGGAGCAGCGGTAGGAGCAGAGGCAGGAGTAGAGACAGGAGCAGACAAGAGCAGAGAGGGGCAGAAACAGGAGCAAAGACACAGAGGCAGGAGAAGTGGTAGGAGGAGAGGCAGACGCAGAAGAGGGAGCAGAGACAGGAACAGAGGCAGGAGCAGAGGCAGGAGCAGAGGGCAGGAGCAGAGGCAGGAGCAGAGGGCAGGAGCAGAGGCAGGAGTAGAGGCAGGAGCAGAGGCAGGAGCAGAGGAGGCAGGAGTAGAGGCAGGAGTAGAGGCAGGAGCAGAGGCAGAGTAGAGGCAGGGGGCGGAGCAGAGGCAGGAGCAGGCGGGAGCAGAGGCAGGAGCAGAGGCAGGAGTAGCGGCAGGAGCAGAGGCAGAGCGAGGAGGCTTATTGGGTGTAATTGTTTCCGTCAAAGTTTTGTATGATTGGGACTACATTAGAAATTGTAGTATTCAAGCAATGATCAATGACACATATGGCCCAGGGACCTGAACCCCACTTTGAGAACCTCTGATCTAGAGTAAACACACGGACACTGGAGAATGGGGCTGTACTAGGACCAGATGTACCGGGGAGGATAAGTGGTCCTTATTTCACGACCGAGGGCCTTGGGTCAGAGCAGGTCGTTCAGGAGATTTGGGGAAAGGCTGAATCACTGTAGTTTATCCGATGGATTTTTGTCTCAGCAAATAAAAGTAACTACATCTTTTTTCAGTGGCGTCTGTTTGGATAAAGGGTGATTGCACTGTGTAACTTTTTGGGGAGAGTACGCTGCCTGTTTGGCTCCCGGGAGGTATTATTCACCTGGAATATTTTAGATTATAGTGAGAATGTTTTCCAAAGTCCTTTTGTTTTTAGTATCACACCACCTCCTCGTGCAGTCACTGAAGAGTTCTTTTAGTGAAGGCTTGATTAATCTGCGGCTTGTTCAATCTTGAGTCTTGATATACCACCTTGGCCCTGTCAAACTAAAATAATAATAACAATAAAATATATAAAATAAAGACAGACAAATGACAAAACACATACTTTGCCATCCATTTTCTTCCTCTTATCTGGGGCCGGATCGCAGGAACAGCAGTCTGAGGAGGGACTCCAGACTTCCCTCACCCCAGACACGTCCTCCAGCTCCTCCGGTGGGACCCCCAGGTGTTCCCAGGCCAGCTGAGAGATATAGTCTCTCCATTGGGTCTTCCCTAGGGCCTCCTCCTGGTGGGACATGCCGGGAACACCTCCCTAGGGAGGTGTCGAGGGAGCATCCGGAACAGATCCCTGAGTCACCTCAGCTGACTCCTGACGTGGAGAAGCAACGCCTCTACTGCGAGCTCCTCCTGTGTAACCGAGCTCCAACAGACATATTTAAATATTAGTTAAATCAAAATAATGGCAGTAAATTTTACTAATAATGAATACTTGCAAGATAGACCAGTGTATTGCCATAAATTAGGCCTAATTCCAAAGAAAGACAGATGTTTGTGGAAGTGAGAATTTTGAGGCCTCAGACAGCAATACAGAATCAAAAGAATTTCTGTGTAAAAATGTGTGAATGAAACAAAACACAAGTCCAGGTATGTTTTTGATAAGGAAACAACATTATACATGGATCAGAAAATAACATAATGTAGGCCCTTTAATCAAAATTGCATTTTGTCTCCATAGCTCTAACTGTTCTCACTTGTTTTTAAAGAGAGCCTTTTGAAACTGTGTAAACTATGCAAAACTGTGAAATTACGTGCAGAGCATTGATTAGCAATGTCATGTCTTGAAAATAAGCAATTAAAGGTTGCTCATACATACACAAATCGCTCCAAATACAACTTCGAGAGGGTAAATGAGAAGGTCAAACAACTAAAACATGGTTAAAAGCTCTAAAAAGTCAATTTTGTGTAAGAGGTCTGCTTTAGTTTTTCGACTTTAGCTAGAACATTTAGCCTCTCTTGTGGCTTTAAACTCTTTGAACATTTTGAAAAGTGTATGGGGGGAAAAAAAATTGACTTTGAAGCAACTGCTGAGCTCTGTCTGCAGGTTAGGGCTCTGGCAACCCAGGTTCAGTTTTGATCGCCGTACCTTTTTAAAACAGTAAGAGCACAAGTACATATAGTTCCTCTATGAAGCAACAACCTCAGGACCTCTAATGCTCTATAGATAACCTGACTTTGATTGTGATGAATGCCACGGCAGCTGGTCTGTCAGGGGGAGGTTGTGTCACACGAGGGTAGCGGTAGCTCCCCCTGTGGGATCTTTCTGATTATGGGCCTGTGTGCAGATATGGGTATAAAGACACGAGTGAATGAGTGGATTAATGAACACCCTTGTTTTTTACAGAACCATGTCCTCTGGATGACTGCCAAAAAAGTAATATTGGGTTATAGATTCATAGTTATGTCCACATGGGTGGTCCAGTTCAGGTATGCATGAAGATGTATGTGAGTTTTACTGAGCTGTTGATAGGAAAAGACAACATTTAAATCTGTCAACTGGACAAATCGTTGTTGGAGTGAAGATGTTTTGTCGCTCATCCAAGCCGCTTCTTCAGTTCTGGTCAGATTGCTACCAATCACCAGCAATCTGAAGAAGCGGCTCGGATGAGCAGCAAAACGTCTTCACTGCTACAACCATTTGTCCAGTTGACAGATTTAGATTTCGTCTTTTGCTATGGATCAGACCTGGGCGACTGTAGGATTACACAGACGTCTGAGCTGTTGATGGTTTGTAAATGGCTGCCTGAGCAACCAGTCCCTTATAACTTCTGTTTGAATACAGAAGGGTCTCGCATCTGACTATAGAGCGTAACAAATCTCAAACCTCAAATGCAGAAGACATCTATCCTGTCATTCAGAACAAATTAACTTGGTGCTTCTTCCATTATGTTTATTTATTTCTCTTGCATTTAAGACCATGTTTTCTACAGAACTACCATAGGACAGGTCAAGGTTCATACTGCAGATGTTTGGACCTGTTTGGGACTTCCTGGGTCTTTTCAGCAGTGGCTCAAAGGTTAATACTAATTCGATCTCGGCTCAGACCAGTGCATACAGTTGTTGTGTCGACTTGACCCGTCTAGACAATAGCGAACCGTCTCAGCTAAGTAAGCAAATAACATATTGTTCCCCAATCCCTGCGTATTGATCGTTTAAACTTTTTCTCATAAAAAAGAGTCTTCCTTACACAATTTCGGAACTAACTTTTCAGACATTTCTCTACAGAATGCTGCAGCAGTTATTAAAACGTAATGCCTGTCTGCACAAAAATCATCAGAAACTTTCAATGACACTAACGCAAAATGTCCCACCAAAATGTTACTTGAGTAGATTGAACTTTTGGGGACGAGTTTACAGTTACATAAGCAGTTCTAAACCAAGCCGTACCAATCAGGATCAACTTAATTGAACTAAACCAGGACAAAACTTGCAACAAACCCGGTCTAACCCAGGACGAAAATTAGTACAAAAACGATGGACTCTTGTACAGTCTTTCATAAATCCTGGTACTACACTGCTGTGGTTGGTATATGAGCTTCCACAGGATTCCACTGGATCAAATAGCAGCGCACAGATTGGCTCGCATTGATGCGCTAGACTAATCCCGTGTTTATATGTTAACACATTTCCAGGCTTTGGGAATAAGAGGGAGATGAGACTGTGTCCCCATTGCACCCTGACTGTATAAGACCTTAAGAAAACCAGCTTTCATAGCATTAGGATATAGTAACAGTAATATATATGAGTATTTTGTACTTATAAAGCTTTCCGTATGTAAATGTTTCTCTTTTTTGGTTTGAAGATTGAAGCCAAATGGTGTATCCGTTACGTAATGCTGAAACTTTGAGGTGGTTTTGGGTCGTTGGCGCACTAACTGAAGGGTTCGTTTACCAAAAAGCTCTATTCTTCTTGTGTCCTTGGGCAAGCCACTATGCCAAGCATGTTTATAGAGACTTTTGCCCTTCAAGCGCCATCTAAATGAAAGGTTGTGGTTTTGACCTGATTTTGGTTGGTGGTCCAAGTCCCACTCTCAGCTTGACACGCAAAAACACATCAGTGAACTTGTGAACCTGTGTGAATGTGCACTGGGGGTGGCGAAAGATGATTTTGGATGTTTAGACATTTGTCCATTAGCTTACAGGTTTGTGGTTCAATTTCCGTGACTAGCGGAGTACTGTTGTTGTTGTGTCCTTCAGCAAAACACTTCACTAACCTTGCATCAAAATCCGCTTATCCAGGGGCGGGTCGCGGGGGCAGCAGTCTAAGCAGGGACTCACGCTCCATCCTTCTCTCAGTCGTGAACAAGACCCAGAGATACTTGAACTCCCCCACTTGAGGCAAGGGCTCACCACCCACCCAGAGAGGACAAGCCACCTTTTTCTGGTCGAGCACCATGGCATCAGATTTGGAAGAGCTGATTCTCATCCCAGCTGCTTCACGCTCGGCTGCAAACTGCCCCAGTGCCTGCTGCAGGTCCTGGCTCGATGAGAAAGTATTAATTAAAAGTTAAAAAAGTAGTTACGTTTATTTTTATCCTTTGAGGGGCAACCATTTTGCTGATGTGGCCCTTGGTGAAAATGTGTTTGACACTCCTGTTCTAGAGTAAGGCACTGATATTGACAAAATTAATCAGTGACAAAATTGATCATTTCAAAGAGATGGTTCAATTCTCATTCCCAGTAATGAGTACCGTTGTTGTGTCATTGAGCAAGACTCTTGACCCATGTTGCCTGTGCAAATGTATTGTATAATTTTGCGATTCAAGAGGTTGTAATGGTGCAGAATGGCAGCCACATTTCTGTCAGGTAGTCCCAGGGCAGCTGTGATATGAAGGACTCTTGCCATTCAAATATGAACTCATGTAAGGCACTTTGAAACTCTTGTCAAACACGATATAACTCTGGAACATTATTATTTTTATGACTCCCAATAAATAATTTTGTCAAACTGGAGGTCAGGTGCAGACTAATCGACCAGTTTCACTGTGAGTAGTTTGATGGATTGGCCCATTTAAAGTAGAACTTGGTCAAATTTTCATCATGTGTCCAAGAGTATTTTTTTGAAAACATGACCTATTCATTTAACCATAATAAATTTGTTTTTAAATATTTAATGTTGCCTATAATTGAATTGTAATAGGCTATACCAAGACGTAAGCCATCACAAATGTCATCCATAAATGTTTGAGTAATCTAGTGATCTCTCCCAGGCCCTATTCGAACCTTCCTCACTCCGCCCAGAAGCCTATGTCTCCCATGCTCCCGCAACAATTAGCTATAAATAGTGTTGTGATAGTGCTCTGAAGGGGGAGTGACTAAGGGAGAGAGAAAGAGGAGTGGGGACTGTCAAAAACAAAACTAAAAACTAAAACGTATTCCACATTTTAGCATGTTTTTGGCAGATATAGCATTTCAGAACATAGTGATTTAAATATGTTATGTGTGTTCACAATTAATACCCCATAGAAGTGTAATACCCCATCTTTAAACAGCACCACGTACAGTATTTCTATCACCATACGACAATAAAAATTACTATAACTAGGCATATATATTTTACTACACATTTATTTATTTATCCCTGCAGTAGTGTCCATGGTTACAACTATAACTGTAATATATAAGCATCCCGGGTCTTAATATATCTACAAATGACGAAGCAATGGAGATGAATAGTCTATTAAAAGAGTAATTAGTCTTAATATAGTGGTGCTGGTGGGTACACTGACATGGCGGCCGCAGAGATGTGGCGAGGCATTGAGCTGTGTCATCTCCAGGGAGACATTTCCTTTAGCTTCACTGTAAATATAATCACAAAAATATGATGCATGAGAAGAACAAGCATACAGGTACAACTACAAAGATGTAATTAAAATCATAGTGATGATAGTGTTTAGGGCTAATTACTTTTATTATCGGGGTTGTCTTTCCGCAGATATGACCTGTAACTTGGCCCGATGGATCCAACTACTGTATTTTCCGGACTATAAGTCGCTACAGCCAAAAATGTGTAATAATGAAGAAAAAAAACATGTATAAGTCGGACTATATCTCAATTTTTTTGGAGAAATTTATTTTACAAAAAACCCGAGACCAGAGAACAGACATTTTATATTTAAAGGCAAGTTATAATAATAGCAAGAGCAACAGGCTGAATAGCAGTACAGCGCGCTAACATAACACATTTATACTTATTCAGCTACACGAAGCATAGACAGAACTGAATACGTGTCTGGTATGACTAGACTCAGCAGAATATGATTTTCTTTTAGGGGGCATTCTCATTCAGTCTTTCTCAGATGTCTTTTAAAATACCGTAATGTTGAAATTTTAAAATTTCACTAGTACAGGAATAGTGGATACAAGATGTGAAATGATATATTTAATAATTTCACATATAAGTTGCATCCCCAGACAAACTATGAGAAAAAATGGCACTTATAGTCTGAAAAATACGGGTACTTGTCTCAATGGAGATGGATAAGTTTAATACCATACTGTGAAACATTAACTCCATGGAAACAAGTAGGTCAGATCTGTGGAGAGGCGAGCCAGCTCACAGATTGTAGGGACAATAGAAAGACCTGTAATTGAATAATTGCAATATAGATAAGTTAAATGTCATACTGTGGTTGCCTGGCAAATCCAGAATGATATCTTTCTGTACTTTTTATACAGGTGGATATCTGTCTGCTCCCCATGTCCTCAGTTGCATCTCAAGCCCGGTCAAACGTGATCGTCCAGTCAGATTTGTTTTGTTCAGTGACATGCAAAACGAAGGAGCTCATTGGTGATAAAATCAAAATTATTTCACCTCAGATTAACAGAGTTTTAGTGCTTCGCTCACTGATTCTGCTGAAATCTTCGATGTTTTTTCAACCTCCTGTGAAAATTTTTCCTTTATTTTTCCGATATGGTCTGTCTGTCTGTCCCTGATTGGCTAATCCACCTGTCAATCACCAGATTCACATCTCCGTAAAGTACTGAAGAAGTGTGTATGCTGGATTCCAGGCAAATACTGAGGAACATTCCAAGCAAACCAATAAGATCTTTATGGAGACGATTAGTGATGTGATGTTTGTGAATGACTCGGCTCTTTTGAACGATTCCTTAATGTGAACTGTTGGAATCGGATCTAATTTTTCAAAAGAACCAAATCATTTTCTTTTCATTTTTTTATTGCTGTATTTTTACACTGATTAACGCTGAGCCAATGCAAGAATCAGCACATAATTTGACATCATAATACCAGTTAGTTTTTAGAATGATTATTATTGTGTAGTGCAACGTCTTATTTATATTATGTATAACTCCAAAGGCTAAACACACTCCCACTCGCAGTTTGAACCATTTTAAACACATCTGAGCCTTGGCTGTCTCGTTCTCTGATTAGTTTGTAGATAAAATGAGTTCCCACATTGGCTTCTGTCATAAAAAATAAATAGCAAAAGAGCCAGTCTTTTGAACGGCTCTTTCAAATGAACAGATCCAGAAGATTCAAAGCCCATAAAAGAGCCGAAAATCCTATCACTAGAGACGATGTACCCTCCACCAGAAGTTTGTATTTATTTATTAATTTATTGAATGCATATACAGTGGTCACTAGTGGTAATAAGACATAATTTGGCATAGCATGGTCTTGCATGTATGATTTTTGGGTAATTTCGGAGGAGGTAAGGTTGGGGACAGCAGAGGATAATACTAGTAAGTAAGAAAAAATAAGATACAGAGAATGTAAATGATGAGGGAGTAAAAATAATGCAATATTCGCCAAAAACGACATATTAACACGCTATAAGTTGTAAGTTTCAGGTTTGTTTCTGACACTCTGGGTCTTCCTTCTTTTTGCTCTCTCCGCTAAGTCACTACCTCTTCAGAGCGCTACATGCATTAATGAAACTACTGCACATCGCATCAGGTTTGTGAAGTTGTAGAGTGTTTTTTTAATCATGTTCTTGTATATTCATGGAAAATTGCCCAGTAGGGTTTAGGTAACGTAGACTTGTGGGCTGAGCTTTGGATAGGACATGGGATAGATCGCAAGATTACGCAAACATGCAATGATGACATATAAAACCTCTTTAGACATATTTTTGACGAGAAAACAAGGTTATAACATGGTAGAAAGCTCCAAAAAGTCGATTTTGCATAATAACCCCTTACTAAAACAATTTTTATTAAATTAGCTGAAGCTTCAATTCAAAACATTCCAACCCCTTAATGTTGACTTTCCACAGAAAAAATATTAGTTCATAAAACATTTCCATGCTATTCTTTCCTCCCGCTATTACTGCATAAGGCCAAACAACAGTATGGTGTCATGTGTGCAGAAGGAGTAAACCAGGTGAACGCAAACATAATCTACAGGAGTGATTGTGTTGCGGTGAAAGTGGAGGGCACGTTTGTTTTATTTACCATTACACTGCGGCACAAAAACATGAATGAAACATGAAGCGCACAAGAACATGAGATTGGACTATTCATTTCAGTAAGTATGTTCCACTCACTGGTGCTGTATAATGTAATGTATGAAATGTAGCTAGAGCAGGGCTGTGCAGTGTGGGGAACGTGAGGTATTCTAAACAACCTACTGTGGAATTTACTATGAGTTTTTGATATTTTATTACATTAAAATAAAATTAGATCTAGTAGATGCATTTTGTCAAAAGACTAAACCAAAGTCAACAGCAGAGTCACAGTATAGACAAATGGTCCAAAGTTTTTCCTCATTTACCTTATGAACATCCTAATTATTCACTGCAATGATGGTGACGTTACCAACAATTAGCATGCTAACACACACTTCCTGATTATCAGACAATACAGCTTTTTCTAATTAGTTGCAGACAGTACACAGTGGTCCTATTTTTTGACCCTAGAGTTGCTTATATAATGTATCTGTACTGGGGTAAAAGAGAAAATTTTGCTCAAATACATGGGGCCAGATCTGATACAGGCGTTTTTTTATTATACAAAGATCTACAAAGAGAGAAAAGTATGGTACCAAATATTAGACTATGCATTAGAAATCTTGCCTAGAGGGCCAAAAGAGCTACTGATCAGCACTGACAAAGGTCTATTTACTTTAGTTAAGTTAGTTTGAACAGATATAATCATTTTTATTAGAGTAGTTGTTTTGATTTGTTTGAATTTACTAGTTGTGATAAGATAATTTGATTTGATACTTTATAACTCAAGGGTTTCGTCAACATTCAAGCAACGTCTGCTTGGAGTTTGAGCTTTACATATAATTTAAGAAAAAAAAAAAAAGTCCTTTAAACTTTAAAAGGCCCTATATTACACAAAATTTACTCTTGTGAGCTGTAAGTTATGTCATAATACTGTTACCTCCTCAAAAACATACCTGGAGTTGTGTTTTGTTTCATTCACACATGTTTGAGTAACCCATTAATATCAGTCTGTCTACATCTCCAAAGCTCAAAATGCTCTGTTCCACCTTGTGATGTCATGAAGTGGTAGTTTTCAAGTTAACAGCTACATTTTAGCTTTTGTTCAGCAGAGATCGGCAATTCCAGGGTTGAAATCATCCAAATGATTCAACTGAAGGTGTATGGAGTATAAAAACACAGTGGAGCACTTTCTATATTGCCACATAACATCACAAGGTGGAACAGAGTGTTTTCAGTTTGAGACAACATCTTAAATATGCAGGATCTGTGTGTTAAATGTGAGAATGAAACAAAACGCAACTCTGGGTCTGTTTTTGATGAGGAAACAACATTATAACACAGATCAGAATATACATTTAAATAAAAAAATACACTCAAAGTACAATAAAAATCATTGTATTAAAGGTCGACTAATGGTGCACTATGTAACTTTTCTGGTGAAGGTCCTCCCACTGCTTGTCTCCATGGAGATGTTATGGCTTTGCCTGAAATGTTCCACAGTTTTTAGCATTTAAACCTATCGAGGTAAGAAGGTGACGGTGGACCAAATGCTGTGTTCAGTAATAAAACATCTCTCACTGAATAAATGCAAGATACTTAAGTTTAATGCCACAACAAGGAACATTGCAGGCAAAGCAGCATCTCATTTAATATATTTATTCATTTATTCATTCATTCAGCACATGTATCAGGCACACTTCACAAATTTGTTCATATTTAAGCTCGAAAAGGAGTTGGAAGAAGAAAACGTATTAAATCCCACCCCTATCTCCATGGAGACAAGCAGGCAGTAGACCCTCCAGCAGAAAAGTTACACAGCGCAGCTTTAATCTGTTCAAATTTTCTACGTTGCAAAACCTGTCAGTCCCTGTTTCATGCACCTAAAATCACAGGTGGACCAAAACAACCAAGCTACTCAAATAAGATAACGTTAATCTCATCCGGCAAGCTGAGAAAGCTGATTACGCTCCAGCCAAAATATGACCACATTTCGGGTTTTTTTTCTGACAAAACCAGGTATGCCTCTGATTTCCATACACAGATTTTCATCTCCCTGTGGTCGACCGGGCATCTGCTGTGTGCCGAGCTTTGGATATTGTCTCCAACAGTCTACGGATATGAGGCTAGCAAAGGGCATCTCACAACAAAACAAGCCCTCAAAACCAATCTAACATATTTCCTGGTGGACTCTGGCGCAGTGTGAAGAAAATGATAGAGTCTGCCACAGAGGGTTAGACTTCTAGAGATACTTTTGTTGGGGGAAAAAAAGAAACTGGTTACGTTGACATAATAAGTTAGTTGAGATTTCGATGAGAGCGGGACATTTTAATGGCATTTGTGAGAGTTTGAAATGGATTTATTTATGACTTTTTTTGCCACGGCGGAAGATAAACTGTAGGGAGACCAAACAAAAAAAAAACAAAAAAATGAAGTATTGGATTATATCAAAATCAACCAATACATTTAAACTTTTTTTTTTGACAAATATAACCAATTTTGGCAAATCTTCACACCCAAAAATCAAATATATTATGTTAATTATTGTAAGTATTCATTCTAGACAAGTTAATAATAACCATTTTGTGTGATTAAATTTAAGATGCATGATTAAAAAAAGTCACATTAATCATTTAAATCAGATGTGTCAGACTCAGGGGCAAATCTGGCCCTTAATATAAATATATTTGGCCTGCCAGATCATATCAAGTATGTAATAGAGCTGGTCCACCAACCACCGCACCAGTATAGCGCATGCACCTGTAATACTACAAATCCCAGAATGCTTTGCAAATACGTTGGCGCCGGTCCCATCCACGTCTGTTGACACTTATTAGCATCTGCTACCTGTCGCCTCACTCAAATTGAATCTACTCCTTCTGAAAAACATGCAGATGTTACTGAAATTTTTCAATAAATATTTAGTCTGTCCAGCGACTTAGTGCCAGTTTTTAATTTTGGTCCTCTGTGATTTTGAGTTTCCCTGATTTTAATGGAAAAAGTTACATGTTATTGTTTAAATTGAATCTATATTGCAATTATTGCCGTGTTCGTCAAGACACAAACACTTTGCCTAAATGAATGTAATAGTCTGCAAACAAAAGAACGGAACTGGACAAAACAAGCAGAACTAATGACCAACAGCATCAGCATCAACCTAAACCCCTCCCCAACTCTAACACTGTCCTCGTTTCAGCTCTCTCACTTGTTCTTTTATTGCACAAATTATTTCCATATAAGTTTGGATGGACGACCAGTCACTTTCCATTCAATCCTTGGATGATGTGGCCTCAAAGGACTTTCCAATGTAAAAGACGAGACTTGTCGTAAACTAGGCCTGTCCAGTTTTGCAAAGATACCTCTGAGGTTAGTTAGGTGATGCTTATCTAGATCTGTGCATACTAACTAGCCCTGGCAGTTCAGATAACCCACATATAATGACCCCTTGAATAGGTTTTTCCATAGCTTGGGTATTGAAATCAATTATAATTACAAAGTGGAACTCCTTGGGTCAATAAGCCATCTCTTCGATGTCCTGAGTGCAGATAAGATTTACGCTGTCCTATCTCCGATAAATTTGTTCCACAGCCCCATAGTTTTGTATTCTTGAGTTTCCTGTGCATGTTCTCTTTATGTTGCTGGGTTTCATTTCAAAGAAAAACTCCAAAAACCCTGAGTTGGTAAGAAAAAAACCTCGAAAAGAACCAGAGTGTATCCAGGATTGAATCAGGACTACAACAAAACTATTCCAGGGCCCTCATTTATATGTGACTTTCAAAGTTTATTATTTAATCAATTAACCGTTGGATTTATATAGCGCCTTTCAATACACCCAAAGCGCTTTACAGTGCAGTATTCATTCACTCCATAACTCGATGGTAAGATCCTACTCCAGCCACAGCAATGATCTATAAAAATACCAATTGTCGTGGAAATGAGCAGTCCAGTCCAAATACTCTCTTTGGGGCTTTCAGAAATGAGGCAGGAGATGTGTGCTTAGAGAGACGAAATGTGAATCACTTTGTGGAAGCTTGTGTTCTGTCCATGTGTATACTTTTTGTAAGAATTTCACAGAAAGTTTTATAAATGAGACCCTAGAGCTGAACCAAGACTGTAGCAACCCATAACGGAATAACACACAATCATGTAATAAGGCCAGATCTAAACCAGGTCCCTAACTAATCTAGGGCTAAATCAGGTTTAAAAGTGGACTACATCATTTCCGTTGTAGTTCTAAGCAAGAAATGATCCACAGACTACAAAAAAGTAGATCAAATGAATTCTAAATTAGGCAAACCCGCAAACTGAAGGCCTGTTATTACATTATCCGCCTGTTATTACATTATTTGCTTGTTATTACATTATCTGCCTGGTATTACATTAACGGCTTATTACATTTAAATAAAATTAATACATTATTTGCTGTTATGACATTATCGGTTGCTACAAGGACTGAACCAGAACTAAACCAAAACTGAACCAGGACTACACCAGGATTAAACCAAGACTCTAGTGTAAATGAACCAAGACTGAATCAGGACCAAACCAGGACAGTCTGTAGATGCGAGTTCAAGTCTGCAGAGCCAGAGTGTGACAGAGGGACAGAGGGGGGCTCATCCAGGATTGTCTAAATAGTTAAGATCTATTTTATTTATCACAATCAAAGACATGTCTGGAGTTGTGCATGTGTCATCTTTTGTCTGTCTCCCTTTAAAGAACTCAAAACTGAGACTCTTACACATCATCTACAAGTGCTCTGTGTTTTTAAAGAGGGTGTATTATGCAGAGTTGACTTTTAAGAGCCATGTTAATTGTTTCCCTTCTCATTTACCTGAAACTCCGTTGTATTTAAAGTGATTCATGCATTTTATGAGCAGTCTTTATTAGCTTGTTATCAAGACACTATTAGCTCCATACACACCCACTGCACAAATGAAAAAATGTATTCACTTCTTGTTAGATTGAACTATATAGCTATCATTGTCACGAAATGCTAAAAAATATGTTTTCTTCTACATTACTTCCTCAATACGCCTCCCACCTGTGCGATGATAGAAACGTGCACCGCGCGTGATCAGTTTCTGACCAATTAGAGCTAACTTTTAGGCAGTCTGAGAATAAAAATGTTTTAAAAGTTAATGTTGTGAAAAAAAATCTCTTTAAAACCCGACCTTTCTGAAAGTTCTCGGTGTCCTGTCAGCTGAAACGTGGGTAGTTTGAATTCCCAAAAAATGCATTGTGCTCTATGGGACAATTCTTTTTAAGCTGGAGCGCCCAGTACCTGTGGAGCAGCCACTAGTCGATTTTGCACGATTTTCAGACAAAGGAGGAGTGTCTTACAACAGATCTATGAAAGCTATCCATAAAAAGGGGCTGTCAGTATAGTCTGGGAGTTTGTTGCGATGACGTTTATGGTGATGTACCATAAAGAGACAGAATCAGTTCTGCTATTTTCAACCCGAAAGTCAACAAAATAGTTTCTTTTCAGTCAAGATGGATCAATATTGTAAGTCAAAGTTTGAAGAAGACATTGCCCAGGAGGTTTAGTGTACAGAGAACGCCTCCCTTTTTGGCTGGACTTAGTTAATTCAGAGTAGTATAAATCCTAGTGCCTCATGCCAGTGCCATTAAATCTAAAATGGCTTCTGGGTGGGAGCCGAAACATCTTGATTGCAAAATCAGTGTCCAGATGACTATCGTTAATGTCGTTTAATACAGCAGACAAAATCATAACAAAATCCAGAACTGTTATTCCCTTAACTGCATTGTGCCAACTTATTAAATCTGAAATATCAGGGCACACACAAACAAGTCGTGTAAAAAACTGACATTTAGCTCAGCTCTTGTTGTCAATTTGCTCGGATCACTCTAAGTCTTCAAAGATTTTCCAAAAGCTTGAAGATATTAAAGGGGAGGTATTTTACTACTATGGGGTATTAACTGATAACACATAACATGGGCTATTTGGATCACCATGTTACCTTTAATCCTTTGAAAATGCTATTTTCTCCGTATTTTAACATGTTTTATAAGTTTCGTTTTTGACGCTTTGAGCCTCCCTCCGTTTGTTCCCCACGCTAAGTCACTCCCCCTTCAGAGCACTATCACAACACAATCAGCCTGCATCCTGCTAATAGTACTGCACATCACATCAGGTTTGTCAAGCAGTTGTGTACAATTCTCCATCATGTTTTTGTATATTTATGGAGAAATGTCATTAACCAAACACAGATTTTATCCCTCTATAAGTTATCTCTCCCCAGTTTGTATTTATCTGGTCTGGGCTCTGCATTCATCAGTTGTTGAGGCAGATCTGGGAGCAGCTGTCAGTCGTTAATAAACTGTCCTCCTGGAGCCGCGTTACGGAGCGCTCATGTAGAACCGGAGCAGCTCAAGAGGAGACACTAAACTAGGGAGCCACCGGAGCGAGCCGCATCCCAACCGCTGTGGGCCCAAACTCATCCTTCTTTCCCTCTATGGACCCCTCTAAACGCCTTGACATTTACAAAGAGCAAAGCAAAACAATACTCACACTTGCACTAGAGATTTCCGGTGGATTATTATGTTATAATTTGCATTTGAAATCACAATATTCAATTAAAGAAACAGGTCCGCTGATGTCCGTGGTATAAAACTGCAGTGCCAAATTCAGTAACATTTTATTCATATAGCATATTTAAAAACAACTTCAGCTGCCCAAAGTGCTTTATTTAATAAGTTTAAAACACCAACTATACAGATGATACAACACACAGGAAAAGAACAATACAACACCAAGTTATCCTGTCTAGCTAGTATTAAATGCCAGGGAGAAGAGGTGGCTTTCCGTAAAGATCATCGCAACAAAGAGCTGCGTAGCTGTCGGCTCCTCCTGTGGATAACTGCTACTCCGAGCTCCTCCTGTGTGACCGAGTTCCTCACTTTATCCCTAAGGGTGCGCCAGGCCACTCTGCGGAGAGGAGACGCATTTCGGTCGCTTGTATCCGCGATCTTCTCCTTTTGCTCATGACCATTGGTGAGGGTAGGAACCTAGATTGACCTGTAAATCAAGAGCTTTGTGGTGAAGGAGCTGAGTCGACTTTTTTTCATCTGTTCCAAAGTGACTACACAACGCCGTCAAATCCTACACGTATCACAGAGCAGTAATTAGAGAGCAGTGGGGGTGTATGCCGGCGGCGGTTGAAAAACAGGAGTTGATCAACAAATTGGTGTCCTCAAAATAAGCTATTAAGATTCCTCAGACATGCACGAATCACTCCAAATACAACTCTGAGAGGGTAACTGAGAAGGGGAAACAACTATAACATGGTTAAAAGCTCTGGAACATTGATTTTCCATTATAAGTCTGCTTTAAAGTGTCTGTGCAGTTGAGTAAAATTGTAAAGCGCTTTAATGTATGAGAATCAGGTAGTGCTCTGTTGGTATGCTAGTTGTTATTAGCATTAAACTCATTGTGGTGACTAATTAGGATCCTAGGAATGCATAAAGTAAGAGGAATAACTTAAAAATTTACTAGATCGGTTTTTCACATTTGGAACGCCAACTGTTTTTAGGAGGTGGCCAGACCTACTCATTTTGACAATTTTAGAAATAAGTGATAAAGGTTCCAAGTATGTACTCTAGTGAGAAGCATTTAAAGAGTTGGTGGGTTGGAAAAGACTATGCTTCGACAACTCTGACAGAAATAGCTCTGCACGGTCGTTCTTTGGAGTCATAGGGTCGGTCAGGTGGGCCTCTTGATTTGGACAGAATAGGTGTATATTTGAAACTCGTCATGTCTGAAGAAGGGCTCTGACCCGAAATATCACTTGTGGTGTTATTGAAAACCAAAAAGCGGGAGAGCTCCAAAGAACTACTGTGCGGATATACTTTCTTTCTGCTGTTTTGGCTTTTGGACTCAGCATGTTTAACAGTTTTGGGTGTGTGTGTGTGTATTTCTAGCTTCATTGCATTGCTTTTACTACTCAACCTGTCAGTCTATCACACAAGATGTTCTTTAAAGGTTCTATATGACACTGATTGACTCTTGTGAGCTTTTTAGCCCTGTTATAATGCTGTTACCTCATCAAAAACATTCCTGGGGTTGTGTTTTGCTTCATTCACACCTGTTTGAGTAACCCTGTCTACACCTCAAAGCTCAAAATGCTCTGTTCCACCTTGTGATGTCATGTGGTGGTAGTTTTCAAGTTAACAGCTGCCTTTATCTTTAGTTCAGTAGAGATTGGCAAAGGGGTGAAATTATCTAAATTATTCAGCACACTGGAGCACTTCCTGTATTATCACATGACATCACGAGGTGGAACAGGGTGTTTTGTGTTTGAGAGAAGAACTCAGCCTAAATGTGCAGGTTTTGTGTGTTAACGTGTGAATGAAACAAACACAACTCCAGGTCTGTTTTTGATGAGGAAAACAGATTAAAAATAATGTAACATTGGCTCTTTTATAGTGGAGGGTCTGCCGCTTGCCACCACAGAGATGACTGGTGATCGGTTTTGCCTGTAATGTTCCACAGTATGGCATTAAATTGATCAGTCTTGCATTTCTTCAGTTACAGTTAGGTGTTTATTACTCAAAAATACCTGGGAAAACATGCATTCTTATTGTGAGCAAGGTTGCCTCTCCACAGAGCTTACCTGGCTGCAGTGGTGGAAGGTAACCAAGTACTGTACTTAAGTAGAATTTGGATACTTTTTACTTTCTACTCCACTACATTTTCAACTGGACTGAAAACGAAAAAGTACTTTTGATATGATTTGGGGGATTTTTTTTTCCATGGTTGTGGTAACATCCTGGCTAAAGTTTTTGAGTTCAAACTTGAGTACAAACAAAAATAAATACACAAAATTCATCAGAAAAATTTAAAATGCATTAATATTACTGTTACTGTTGACAAAAACATGTAGAATTAAAAAAAAAATCAATATCACTGCATTTAACACCTTAACAAATTAACACTCATGTGAAATACTTTTACTTGTTACTCTTAAAGTACAGTTTTGTTTGGGTACTTTAATACTTTCACTTAAGTCGATATTTTCATGTGATATTTTTACTTTTACTTGAGTTATTTTATGTTTTACCTCTGTATCTGTGCAAAATAAGGTCCAGAATTGCCTTGCTGTAACTTGGCCTGATGCTCTACTTTACTCCAAGCAGATATTCAAGTTTAATACTATATTGTGGAACATTCTACACTGATAAACTGATGATGTCTCCATGCATCCAGGCCTCTATGGGAAAAGTTATAACACAACTTTAGGATCCATTTATTTTGACAAATACTGGGTTTAAACTGTTTTGCTAATCTCTGACCTTTTTCTCTTGGCTGTGAGTTATAATCGTTCATTTATTTATTATAAACCACTTATTCTAAACCGGGGCCTCGTTGCTTTTCAATGGCCAGTTAATTTCACTGCTTAAATTATGTATGGTAAAATTAACGTATTTCTATTTTCCATGCAGCACGTTCATCAACTTAAGTGGTTTTTGGAGCCATGGCAAATTCATTATTTTAACGTTTATGAATAACCTCCCACAGGCTGTTTTCTGTTTTTGTCCTTCACTTAATACTCTTAAACATTGGACCTGGTTAAGTGGAATCTCTAATGGGACAATAATCATTGGGTTTGTTTGTTGGCAAAACACAAAACAGCCAAAAGTGGTAACGGTTTTGTGATGAAAAGGAAATTGTCGAATGCCTTTTAGTTCAGTGAGGCGTAATCTGTGGTCGTGCTAATGCAGCGGTAATGAGAGGGGAAGAGCTGTCCTTAAAAACTCACTGATTGGTTTGATCATAAATAATTCGTTGTTCTCTTGCTTATGCATTTTTTATGTTTTCAGACAATCGGATTTTGCCCGACAGGTGACAAAAATGCAGCTTCCCTTCATGTATTTGCGAATGTAAACACCAATGGAATCTTATATGCAATAACTTCCGAAATCGTCCATATTTAATCAGTTTTATGTGATTTTGAAGAGCAATTTTGAGAAGTATTACACACCATGTTAGCTTTTATTGCTTTGAAAATGCTTTATTCGCAGAAAAAAAAACATATTAACATTTTTTTTATTAGTTTCATTTCTGTTTTGCTCTCTGTGCTAAGTCACTCCCCCTTCAGAGCGCCATCACAATACAATCAGCCCGCAAATGAAACTACTGCACATCACATCAGGTTTGTGAAGTTGTAGTGTAATGTTTTGTATCGTGCTTTTGTATATTTATGATAAATGGCTCTGTGGCAGTGTGGATGGTAGGCTGGTGGGCTACTGAAAACTGTAAGGAGGGTTCAAATAGTGCCCGGGAGAGATTGCTAGATTACTCAGACATACATACATTATATGAAAAACATGGAAAACCTGTTTGATCTATCCAGAACATCCTGCCATCACATGAATACCGTGGTTTATCACAGGGTTACATTCTAAAAATGAGGCAAAATCCACAAAGTAATCAGTTTTATTTTTTTTACAATTATTATAAAGGTTTTATAGCTGTAAAACTCCTCACCACACACTTTAAACACTTTTAACTTAACTTTTTTTTAACATTTTCTCACATTTCGCTCTTGTTTAAACACTCTCTAAGTTCAAACCTTCGTAGGAGCCTTTGTCAGTGCAAAAACATTTCATCGACATTGTGGGTTTTGTCAGGGAGAAAACTTGCAAACATACAGCACTTCAGAGTCACACTGCGATCAAACATTCATGCAAATTTGGCTGAACACATTCTGAACTGTACAGGAGACACAGCACAGAGGAGACTGATGGACAAGGGTCTACAGTCCCTCAGCCAATCAGGACGCAGAACACAATATGCTGTAAAAAAAAAAAAAAAAAAAAAAAAAAAGAAGCATTTTTACAAAAGCAAAATTGCACACAAAAAATCCGCAAAACAGCAAGGCCGCGAAAGGTGAATCGTGGTATAGTGAGGGACAACTGTACATTGACAGAAAAATTTGGAAATAATAATGATAATGCTACTTCCCCTGGCTTACAGCAGATATGTGTAGCGCGATCGGGAAAAGGTTCAACGTCATGAAGAATAACTGAATCTGATCGGGCGAAAGCGTCACAACAGCGGAACAACCCGAAAAAGTCAAACTTCCAACTGTGTTACATCCAGTGGAGAGAGAAAAGCACAGACATCTTCTCTGTCAATAAATGCACAAGGCACTTACCTTCTGCACATTTTCCACAAACAAAATAATCTGTATTTCTGCTAAAATAGGCCAAACTTCACTCAGTTTATTTGCCAAAACCACATTGGAAAAAAAAAAGGTGCAAGCAGCCCAAAGTGCACCACACACAGGAGACATAATAAAAACACAAATTGTATAAAAAGGTGTGTCCTGTGTTGCCGTGTCACTTTTGTATTCTGCTCAAACTACAATAACACACTATGGTTGAACTGAATATCACGAGGCCAGGTTAAAGGGCTTATACTTCATTCTTCTCGAAATGAATGCACATTATGTCATGATTTGTTTGGTAATTGCTGCTAAATAAGAAAAAAAAGTGAGATGATACAATATATTCTATATTAATTTTACATAGCATTTTCTCAGATAATAACTTTTTTTCGGCCAATCAGGCACATTGTTACTAAGAATCATAAGAAACAAACTGCTCTAGATAGTTGATTCTGAATGGTTGGATTACATTAGATTAGGTGAGTATCTGCTGGCAACATGGGAGGATGAAGCGGCGGGAGTTCTCATCTGGATCACAACAGGTTTGATTTAAAAAACACAGGTGTTCTTGTAAAGGGCAAATTATAAAACGATCAGAATTCAAAGTTCTGGTGTTCAAAGTGTTTGTGAACTCACCTTTGAATCTGCATCGGGGTCGTAGCGTTGAGGCAGGTGTTGTAATCGTGATAAACTTTTGGATTTGGGTAATTTTTGCTTGAAATGCCAATGTGTTACAGAGCAAAAACATGTTAATTAAGAGTTTCACATAATGAGAGAAAGCGTGCAGTACTTGGCGTCCTTCATAACATTGAATCTTCCTAAACTGGACTCTATTAGCGACTAACAATGCTATTTTGGCTGGAGACATTTTCAGTAACCACATTTTTGCGCTAATGAGCCCAATTACCGTGACACCTTCTGTGAATCCGTGGTTAACGTTGAACTGATTTCTCCTCGTCTCTTGTTTTTCAGGTTGAAATGGATAAACCTCCTCAAATCCACCGTGAATGCCTCCACACCGCAATAGCTGTCATCTCAACAGAACCATACTGGGCCCAATCTGACAAATCGTACCACAGTGACATTTAGCCAAGAAATCCCATCTGATAAACTGGCAAGCAGAGCGCTGGACAAGTTTACCCACTGCGAAAGAAGACGAGATAGTGCACGGAAGTAATCACAGGGAGTAATATTGATAAGTGAAAAGACTGGATGGTCTGGAATACAAATGCAGTTTAATGACTCCCGACTGCCTGGCTGAAGTTACTTTAATGGTAGAAAAGAAAAGTTGCGAAAAGTTAGAAGTCCACTTTGCCCAAGTAAACAAAAGGATTATCTTGGCACAGGAAAACATATGGATATCTCCAGCGTCAAGGCAAGATAAGAGCGATTAAACTGAAATTACTTTCAAATAGAGCTATTTTTTGTTGACGGATAGGGAGATGGCTGCGCTGGAATATAAAGTATTTTAAGTCGCTTCAATTGGACAACAGAACAACGCATGATACAACCAGCCAAGCGTCATCTCAGGCAGTGGAAGTGAAGGCTACTTGCATTTTTTTCCCAAGAGTTACAAATGAACTGTCCATTTGCAGTTTAAAGAAACAATTGGCAACTATATTAAAATGCAAAGCAGATACGGTAGGTAATATCTTGTAGATAACTAGTTTCATGGCCTATTAAACTCTATTATTTCACCATAACTTTGCCATAGTCAGCCCATCTAGTTACTTTTTATTGTATTGCCAGCTCAATAACTATAGAATGAAATCAATGCAATTCTGACATGTTAGCATGGGGCTGACTGTCACTAAAGTAGTGTCTAGTAGTGATAATGCAAAATTTATTGAGTCAAAGCCTAATTTTACCTCTTTTTTGTTAGCTTAACTATGGCTAGTTTTAATAGTAATAGGTTAGAATCATTAATATCTAGCTAATGTAGCCATTGGGCAAATTATGTAGCTAATTTACGTAGAATAAAGCTAGATTGCCAGCGTAGCCCCAAGATGCTAACATCAAAAAATGGTCGCTAATGGTCCCAACATGAGCACTCTCTGTTCCAACTGCACTGTGTCTTTTTACCCAGAGGTTGACGTCACCAAAACTGTTATCATGGGAATCGTCATGGTGGTATTTTTCATTTTCGGTGTTCTTGGAAACATGCTTGTCATCTTGTCCGTTTTGTTCCACCATCACTGGCGCTCGGTGACGCACTACTTCATCGTCAACCTCGCTGCCGGCGCCGCCTTCTCCTCATCTCCGCCGTAATGCCGTTTTCCCGCCGCCTCCGAAGCGCTGGGACGATGGGTTTTCGGACGGACATTTTGCAGCGTGTGGGCGGCTTTTGGACGTTCTGTGCTGTACTGCGTCAATACTTAGCTTGTGTGTCATTTCCATTGACCGCTATCTTGGCCGTTAGCTACCCTTTACGTTACCCAAACCGTAGCAACCGGGAAAAGATGCCTGGCTGCGGTCGCTTGTCTGTGGGGCCTATCCGCGGCTATATCCGTTGGGCCGCTTTTCGGATGGAAGCAACCACAACCTGAAGACGAAACGGTTTGTCAGATCACGGAAGAGCCTGGGTACGCCTTGTTCTCAGCTCTCGGTTCATTCTACATACCTTTGGCGATTATATTGGTGATGTACTGCCGAGTGTACACCGTAGGCGACTCGGGAGACCAAGAGTTTGAGGAAAGGCAGCAAAGGAGAGAACACGGAAGGAGTGACGTTGCGGATACATCGTGGTAACGCTGGACATTCGGACAAGCAGGACAGCTTAAAGCATAAGCGAGCCTCCTTCGCCGTGCTGAAGAGGATCAAGTTTTCCAGTGAGGAGAAAGCAGCTAAGACTCTTGGGATCGTCGTGGGCTGCTTCGTTCTCTGCTGGCTGCCGTTCTTCCTGGTGCTACCCATAGGTATGTACCACTTCTACGCTACGACACAAACAAACTACTGATGCAACCATAATTTGTATTAGATCTGATGTATGAAAAAAATTAAATTACTTGGTTGGTTGAGCAACACAATAACTTACAAGCAGGTGACGCCACTAGTCCCAATTTACAGGTCAGAGCTATGGAATTGCGATTGTTTCTTTGACTAGATTAGGGTACCGACGTTCCAATTTACCCAGGACAGTCCCAGTTTTGAGCCCTGTGTCCTCTGTCCCACAGCAGAGTATCCAAATCATTGATATGTCCCAGTTTTATACAATAAATGTTCCAAATGTCCATATTTTGACCCAATCTGATCCCTGTTAACAGGACAGAGGGCCATATATTTGACATTTGTTTAGCTACAATACAAAAAAATGCACCAACAGAAGTCCATCCGATTATATACAGACCCACTGTGAGTCGAGAAAGGCCAATGTACTCTTTTCATAATTTTATTTATACTCATTGGGTGGCCCAAAACGTCACGGTGACAAATCACTTTTCAATCGTTTAAAATTCAATAGCTCCTATAATTCTTTGGTTTGTACATGCACCAAATTTTATTAGTGGATGAAACTGAACCTTCTGAGATTTTGGCAATCTATAGACGGTCATAAGTGTTCACTTTACGCACTTTAACGATGATGCATGATCAACTAGAAATTACCTAATTTTTAAAATTAATGTTTTTTTTAAAATGTCGGAAAAAAAAAAATCCACACCATTTTTGATTTTGCACTGAATAGCTCTATCCAAGCACACTTTGCATCATATTTTTAAAGCATTTCCAGTCTTATGGCTCTTATTTGATTCTCGATATTACTGTTTTTAAGTTTTTTTAAATTATCTGAGGTTTTTATTCACAAACACTCTTTTCTTTAAGATGAGCCCCACAGGAAGAAGTCGGGACTAGTCAGGTCATCGTGAGATCCATTACTGGGCGCTGCCTGTCATTATGAAAACTAACTTATTATTCGCTTTAACTGGCATTTATAGCGCCTGGGGGCATCTCTCGTCTCTGGACTTTGGCCCACCCGTACCACCCCGCAAACTGGGTGT
>JAIEZT010001042.1:0-24246 GCA_019594935.1 Periophthalmus modestus | reverse complement strand
ACAAACTGAAGAGATTCTACTTCTATAACCTGAATAACATCACATCGCATTGTGACACAGATCTAAAAATAATCTTTCAAGTCTTATTAAAGGTGCAATGTCTCTGTGAAACCTGTGTTACATGCATCATTTGACTCCCTGTATCGACACCGCTCTGTGGCCCTTCATCCCATCATCCTAAACCCTCTTTTTGGTTACAGAGGTGTACAGCGTGTAATGACAAGAGGAGAAGTTAGCTTAGCCGCACTAATCGGAGCTCAGTGACTCATGTTTGAGGTAAACTCTTCAGACCAGTGGCTCACCTCAGGACTGGGGTTATGGGAGTCCCATTTACAGCTGTCGGTGATTAGGCTGGCACATAGGCACGCCATTGTCAATGTTACTCTCAAGTCTTCACTAATGGGTCAGAGATGCTTTAGCTCACCCATTCATACACCAGTGTGCACAGACACTGGGGGACAGGTGTGTAAGTGTCTTGCCCAATGACACATGACAATATTCATCTGTGGGAGATGACACAAAACTGTCAGCCTTTGGGTCAGTGGATGTCATCGCTCCACCAGCAATGTTTTTTTAATATCAAGAGCAAGATTTGAACTGTTAACTTTGAGATCAATGTCCATCCATCCATTTTCTTCCACTTATCCAGGGGTCACGGGGGCAGCAGTCTAAGCAGGGAGTCCCAGACTTCCCTCACCCCAGACACGTCCTCCAGCTCCTCCTCCGGTGGGACCCCAAGGCGTTCCCAGGCCAACCGAGAGACATACTCCCTCCAGTGAGTCCTGGGTCTTCCCAGAGATGCCTGAGCCACCTCCGCTGGCTCCTCTTGTTGTGTAGGAGCAGCGGCTCTACTCCGAGCTCCTGATCAACATACAAGTATTTAAAGGGCCTATATGCACACACATTTTTATCTATGTTATGATGTTGTTTACTCATCCAAAGCATATCTGGAGTTTTGTGTTTTGTTTCGTTCATACATGTTTAACACACAAACCCTGCATGTTTAGGTTGAGTTCTTCTTCTGTCAAACAGAAAACACTCTGTGCCACTTTGTGATGTCATGTGGTAATACAAGAAGTGCTCCACTGTGTTTTTAAACTCCATAAACCTTCACCGAAATAATTTGTAAGATTTCAGTCCTGGAATTGCCAGTCTCTACTGAACAAAAGGTATCTGTTAACTTGAAAACAAACACTTCATGACATCACAAGGTGGAACAGAGCATTTGGAGCTTTGAAGACTAATAATAAAAGCTTACTCAAACGTCTGAATGAAACAAAACACAATTCCAGTAATATTTATGAGAAGGTAACAACATTCTAACATGACTAAAAGCTCACAAGAGTCAGTTTTGCGCAATATAGAACTCTTAAGTATGATTTGAGCTATAGAGTAGGGGTATAGTTTGTAGAAAAAAATAATACCTACTTCATATGTCCCACACATGTATTCTACAAAGCCAAGTAGTTGAGTTTTGGTCAAAGAAATTCTTCGTGGCTTTGATAGCAGACGCAGCTCAGTGGGTGGTGCGCTGCCCTTAAGAATGAATGAAACGGACTAGGTCAGCTCTGAGAGGATGAGCCAACCACGCACAGAGGGTATCGGAGAACACAGAGGTATCAAGGTTACGCTCAAGTACGGAAACATGTGCTGTGGAATTAAACAGACGCCATCTCACACATGGACAACTCGTTCAGAGCGGAGTCATCCTCCGACTTTTATTTGTGGAGGACATTTTACCAACACAAAGGCTCCAAAGTGTTGCACAGTGTAGGCGCGATATTAGTTAGCACATTGCATGAAATATAGCATAAAAAATAAAATGAATAAGCAAGGACGATAAGATTCTCATGCCGGGTTAAAAGCCAGTGATTCAAAGTGTGCTTGTGTCTACTAAATAGTTATAATCGATGACACCTGTGGATCATTATGTTATAATTGCACGTTTTAAAATCGCAATATTCATCTAAAACGACATAATAAAAGAAACAACTCTGCTGATTTCTGCATTAGGAAACTGCAGTGCCCAATGGGAGCTGACGTCTTTATTTAATTTTTTTCATTTATGCCAAATTACTACGCATTTCTTACAAGTATCATCAATTAAAATGATAAAATTGGGGAAAGAAGTAACTACAGAGCAGTGATGGTGGTGAAAACGGTGGTTGATCGGCGAGATCGCTCAAACATGCACAAATCACTCCAAATACAACTTTGAGAGGGTAAATGAGAAGAGAGGAAACAACTGTAACAAGCTCAAAAATTCTGAAAAGTCGATTTTACATAATAGGTCTGCTTTAAAGGTATCGACTAAAGAGGTGGGGATTCCGAAATTTGGGGCCGACGATAGAAAAGGCCCCAAAGGTCGGGTTTGAGTATCGATTTGGAACGAAGAGCTGGAGCTGGTCCTTAGACCTCAGAGCGCTCAAAGGAGGGGAGGAAACAATGAGCTTTGAGATGTAAGTGGGGCCAGACCATGAAGTGCTTTAAAAAACAAACAATATGCTTTTAAAATCAACTCTAAAATGAGTGGGGAGAAAAAACAGCATTTGGGTACTCCTGGATTGTCCTGCATCTAAAGGCTTGAGTGGTCAGAAAATTGCAGTTTTCACCTACACGATATCCGCCCACGTCCCTGTACGAACTTGCGTACAAAATGCAGCGCCTGGAGGTGTCTGAAGATGCCATCATAAACGACGATCTGACCGACCCTCAAACGAGCTCTGATCTGAGGAAGCACTGGGCACAGAGACTTCACACTCTTTAATGAACTTGAACTAATTTGGTTTCCTTGTCTATATGTGTGTGTGTGTGTGGGTGTGTGTGTGTGTGTGTGTGTGTGTGTGTGCGTGTGCTTATGTGTATCCTGTTATCTTTTAAAACTATGGATAAAATAAAAACTAAATGTAAAATTATATATTATAGTTTATTAATAATATTAGGAAGGAAAAAAAAATTAAGAAAAAGTGTTGAAAAAGGTTCAGCTAAGTTTTTAATAAAATGCAGGCCTTGTAGGGGTGTAAAATATGTATTTGTGATAGCTAATGAACAAAACCTTTTAAGTAGTACAAGTAATTACAAGTGCACAAACGTGGGTAGTACTGAGTAACATTACTTGAGTGACTTTTTGAAGAAATTGTACTTTAAAAGTGCTTTTCTAGCAGCTGGGTTACTCCTACTTTTTTTTTTTTTTTTTTTTTAAGTAATAGTACTCTTACTGAGTGAATAAGCCTACAGGTGACAAAAGCTTTATTCGATAGTATGAAATGATTTGAACATTTGCGTTTCTTGCACCGCTCCTTCAGATATTTCATTACGATTTTGTTTATCTTTTTGTGTCTATCCTTTGAAAATATCAGATTTTGTGCATTATTTACTATTTCGTCCTTCAAATTGCATCTCGATCATGTTAGTTAAGTCACTTTTACTTGAGTAGGAGTTTTCCCAAGTACTTTTTCCTCTTACTTGAGTAATTTCATGGACCACTACATTGTACTTCTACTTAAAAATAATTTGGAAGTACCATTACTTTTACTTGAGTAACATTTTGGCTACTTAACCCACCTCTACAAGTGCATTTGGTTTACAAATTTAGGATTACTCCAACTTCTAGGCCTCGTAACTAGGAAAGTCTCATTGGGACAGCATAAAAAAATCAATCACGGTTTTTATCAGTACAAGGAATTTCACATCCATTTTTACTTGTTTTTTTTCATGTCCATCCGGTTTAAAATTACAGTGTAAATCTGGCCTTGCTCAAAGAGAGGTTACTATACAAAATCAATTTAGTTTGGAGCTTTCTACCATGTTATAAGGTTGTTCCCTCATCAAAAACACGCCTGAAGAGGTTTTAGATGTCATCCACGCACGTTTGAGTAATTTTACGATCTCTCCCGGGCCCTATTCGAACCCTCCTTACAGTTAGCAGTAAAATTGTGTCTAATGCTCTGCCCACAAGCTCCAGCACGGCAATTTTCCATTAATATTTAAACACACGATACAAAGTGTAATACCACCCTCTTTAAAATGACTTGAATTCAGAATATTTGGATTTGAGCAGTTACTTTACATTCAA
The DNA here is from genome assembly GCA_019594935.1 of Periophthalmus modestus. NCBI lineage: Eukaryota > Metazoa > Chordata > Actinopteri > Gobiiformes > Gobiidae > Periophthalmus > Periophthalmus modestus. The sequence goes on along the minus strand of JAIEZT010001042.1, from coordinate 20,171 downwards.
CTGCTTGTGGCATAGACTCCTTCCCATACGCTTCTGCCTGGTTAAGATGTTAGAAATAAGATAATAAATGTGATGTATTTAAGGTTTTATTAATTGTAGCAGTATTTTAATCCCAGTTAAAACATAGTTGATTGCACGGCCCAGCACCAAACGGCATATTAAACCTCGAATACAGCAGCTTGATACCAGTGAATAAATAATACCAAGACGAATTTGCTTCATAGAGATTTATTTATGTTTTTTTGCTGACAAATTGCAGCATAAGTGAACAGATCGGCCGTGACAGTGCCAAAAGCAGAGCGGCTTTCAAGAATATATCTCGTAAGGAAAAACAACCGAGCACAGTAACCCGAAGTGCACGGTAAACCTCCGCCATGTTGTTTGTTGAAATGTACGAGTGTGCCAAAAAGCAAAGGCGACGATAATGCTAGCGAGGGATGCGGTACCAGGCTCAAATTATTTATTCTGGATTCAATCAATAGTAACATTTTTGTAGCCACAGCTGCCCCGACAGATTGACGAACAGAGATGCGGTTTTCAATCTGTGCCGCTGGGCCCCTCCCACCAAAAAACACAACATTCTGACTAAAAGAAGACATGTGCTTTTGCCTGATATATCATCCGACACTCATGGATCATCATGCTATAATTAGGACATTTATATCTGTCGTAATGTGGGGTGTGAGGCGGAGCAAAGGATGCGGGACTCGGGGCAAGTTTTACTGTGTTTATTGACAGACAAGTGATGGTAGAACATACGAGGAGCTGGGTGCAGGGGTGCAGGTCGGGGTCCAGAAGTGCAGGGAACTAACATGGCAGGAACAAAAGGGCAGGCAGGGATCATGACAATATCGCTATATTGAACTAAAATAACTTAACAAAAGAAGTAGGCTGATGGCTGTGTTGGAAAATTTTGGTGCCCAGCGAGTTAGTAGAAGCCGATTCCCACCAGTCCCTTCACGTCACCGCAAATGCTGTGACTGCAACGCTCCCGAAACCTAAGCGTTTCACCGATTTAAGAAAATAAAATTGGGGAACGAAGTAACTAAAGAGCAGTGAGCGTGTGCTGTTGGCGGTGAAAACGGGATTTGATCGGCGAGGTCGCTCAAACATGCACAAATCACTCCACATGCAACTTTGAGAGGGTCAATGAGACGGGGAAACAACTATAACATGCTTAAAAGTTCTGAAAAGTCGATTTGGAGAACAATGAAAGTACAGAGCAGTGGGAGTGTGTTGGTCGAGGTGAAAACGGGGTAGAGCGGACCAAAGACGCCTTGAACACAGCAGTTTAAAGATTACTCAAACAAACACGAATGACTCTGAATATAACTTCAAGTGGGTAAATGAGAAGGATCATAACATGGCTAAAAGCTCTGAAAAGTCAACTTTTGCCTGTATGTCTCCTTGAAAGGAACTGGACCCTGGAAAGGAAAGGAACTGGAAAGGAACCTGTATATCCTACGCTTTAACCTGCAGATCGAGGACGAAGTTTTTCTCATTCTCAGTACATGGACAGGCCTCGTGTGAAAGCTCAGAACCTCCAGAATTCACTCCCTGAGCTGCTTAGGTGCTGTTGTAGTGTGTCTGTGGTGCGATTAGATGAGATATTTGTTCATCATTTATGGTAATTTCTGGGCTACGCCAATAAACTATACATAAGTAATAAAGTTATGTAACTGTCTGGCATTACTCATGCTGCCATAGACTGGATTATATTTTCGTCGCCTACTACTTTTTTAATGTCCTGTAATGTTTGCTATTAGTTGTCTAATTTCATGTTCTTACCTACCTTAGGACAGTCGATGAATTCTAACTATTGCTGCTTGCTGACACATGATTAATGATACTTATACACTGTTTGAATTCAATAAATAAAATAAAAAACATAGATTAGATTCACAGATTGCGATGTTTGAGGGCTAACGCTAACCCTCCCTTTGAAAACGCATTGACGCCAACATACGGAGCAGCCTTCAGAATGCAGGCGTTCTGTTTACAACCACTGGAAGGGTCTATGTTTTATCGATCTACAGCAGTTTCTGTATCGCAACGTAAATTGAACTGTTTACAACCAAAGTGATATTCTGCTAGGGTAGCTTGAATTGAATTTTACCCAACAGCCAGTAACCTCACCCCAACGCCCCAAACACGATCGCGTTTGGTCTTCCACATCTTTTTTGTACAGTACATTGTGATCCCCATTCACAGAGCCAACTTGTGTTCCAAAGCCGAACACTCCCCGCCAGCTCAACTCGCTCCATCTGCTCCACTAAAAAGCCTTTCCTGGATCTCTGACACAGATTTCCCCAAACCCACTTCTTTTTACTGCTCATCAAAAACCGACAAATTAAACCTGAAGGCAACTTGCGAAGGTCAGGCCAGAACTCATCGACAAGTTGAAGCATTTAACAAAACCGCGAGGCATGATTTCTGTTCGGGGGGCAAATGAACTAGGCGGGATTTGAAGTAGCGGCTAAAAAAATTGGAAATACATTTTAAGGAGTGACAGATCGCAGTTTCTCCATTAAGACCGGTCCTGGAGCGCCGAGAGGAGAACAGAGCGCGACAGCTCATTAACTCCCATCATGCCTTGTGTTGGGGTTAGACGCCCGAGCCGAAGCAAGGCAAGGATGGAGGGTAGTGACTCTAGTGAGGAGTTATTTTGCGATGCGCGCCGTCTGACTGATGTAATAACACAGGCAGAGAGCGCGGAACATGAAAAGACAGAGGCATCATTATTTCCAACTCCGAACCGGGAAGCGCGGGGTAATTTGGACGCTATCCGGCTTCCAAATAAAGACGAGAGATGTTGGAGGGCTGCTCTCGAGGCATGGGAGGAGAGGGGAGGAGTGGATGATGACAAAGTGCAGAAGAGAGGAAGATAGGGTGGGTTGATGGTGGAGAAAGATTGGCCTAAGAATTGCAGGGTCTATAGAAGCTCATCTCAATGCATTAGGCATGAAGCAAGATTGTATTGTTGGCAGAATTGTATGGCATGGTATGTTTTTATTCATACAGTGACAGGACAGTAAACATTGACCAAAAGGAAAGATACCAGGCTATAGGAGAAAATGCTAAATTGCGCCTATAGTCCCTGGGAAGGTTGATGTAACAGTTTAATCTGACAATAGATGGATACATGGATGCACTTCCAGGTCCATCGACTCTAATTCACTTTACATTAGAAAACTGTGGCCCCTGTCTGTAACTACTGCAGCAATCCTTGTCATCTTGGTCTTAACCCCGCTGCTCTACATGATCCTGGGGCTTTTTACGTATCCGTGAATCAAGATATGAACCTTAATAAGAGACAAATCGGGCGCCTTCTTTCCCCGAGGTCGTTCCCACTAGCATTAGCAACAGGCTTGACTGACAGCGTTGCTAAGCGCCTACTCCCTGTTAAACCAGCGGTGCGGTTGCGAAGGGTCATTACCTTAGCTCTTTGGTTGCCGTGATACTCGTGGTCAGAATTCCGAACAGGGAATTCAGCTTCAAATTCGCCCCATAACCTCTGACCTCGACGAGCTTCATTTGACTGGAGCTGAAACGCTAAGGGTGACGTCACGTTCACTTAGTCACTTCTTTCTACGGTCTATGGTTGGTATACTGATTATAATTTAGAACAAGTCGAACATACTAAAAGATGCACTTTGTAACTTCTCAGGTGGAAGCACTTCCTGTACAAGGTTATTTAATACAGTATGCCTTAACTCTACCTAAAAGCGCTGTACCTCAGTTTTACAGTCTTAAAAACATGTAAAACAGTTTATTTTAAACAGTTTGCAGTGGTCCAAAGGTATTCCTCACTTAGCTTAGGCTTTGCAAACATCTTAATTATTCACATTATTCACTTTTCACAACTTTCAGCGACCAGTGCAGAGTTTTGCCATCAACAACAGCTAGCATGCTAACACAAACTTCCTGATTATCGGACAATAAAACACTTTATAATTAGATGCAGACAGCACACAGCAGGCTTATTTTGACCTCACGAGCTGCTTATACAATATTGTACTACATTTCGCATGGGAAAAATCAGGTACAGAGCCGTTATCGACATCATTAAGCTGCTGTGATTAGGCGCTTTGTGTGATTTTGGAAGTGTTTATACGCCAGCTCTTTTTAGGTTTATTGTCAACTACTGTAGTTTTGTTTGGCTGTGGCGTTCTGAACACACTGTGATGAGAAAAAATTGCGCACAAGCTAACAAAACAGACCACAGATCAAAACCAAAGGGCAACATGTCTCACAGGGAGAAGCTTGGAGCATTATCACACTATGTCACGAGCTCCCGTCGTTGTTTTTTCGCATTCAGAACCTCCAGAATTCACTCTCTAGGCTGTAGAAACTGGGGTTTAGGTAGCGAGGGGTCAGATCAGAGAGGTTTAAACCAACATTGAAACCGGCAACCCAAAAGAGAGACTCGTGTAAAGCTCAGTCTGTTTTCTTGAGAACTAAAACATCACAACCTCAGCCATCCAATGTCCAAGAATAAATCAGTGTTACATTTGTTATCAGTAAAAACTATATTTAATTTGAACTTGTTTACCACGTATTCTAGGACATAGACAAGTCATGTCATTCTATGTACTTTCACAGCACCAGCATCACAGGGTTTCAACCAAGATTTTTACATGTCCAACATAAAAAAAAATCAAACCACGGGACAGTCATCAGTCAATAAAACACAGAAAAACAGCACTGACAGTAAGCGCCTCACTCATTTGGCATTCTAATCAGACAGAAAACAAACAGTGCCAATACTGTCTCTTTAATAAAACAACTAGTGAAGTGCTTTCAGTTACAAATACTCACCATTAACTCGCATCAAACCAGCCCACTGTCACTTGGACATTACAAAGACCCTTTGTGTTCAGCTGTCCGGCAGGGCTGTGTTTGTGGCAGAGATGAGAACCCTGCGCGCTGAATGCTAACACATTTGGAACGCTCTGCCCCTCCACTCGGTCGCCCCGCTGCGCTTGGCCGTGGATGCTAACGCCGCCACTCAGATTGTGCAGATTGTGTTTGTGCAGCAGAATGGAAAGAGCTCGGAGCGCGGCGTTTGATTTGCTCCACTTTTTTTTTACTGGCTTCTATTAGATTGTGTTTTGCGACATGTGGCATTACGGTGGCGGGCCGTGTGATAGCGCTGCAGATGGGCGAGGATGGATATGGCTGAATTAAAGCTCTCTGATCACCTGTGCAGTTTGGCGCGCGTTCCTCGTTTGTTTCATTATGGTTTGGCAGACGTGCGGTGAGCCAAAAGCGCTTGGCAGCAGCAGCTCTGACCGATAACACCAGGTGACTAAACACATTTACTCCACTCGTTTACAAATGCGACCGCACACAAGGGCGCGCTGACTCATTCGCAAAGTAATTATCCGCACTGGGGTTTCGTTTTGCACCAAAAGAGTTTTGCTAGGGCTAACTAAATGTGATGAGCGGCATTATGGATAACTGTCGACTGTCTTATGTACCCAGGCTGCAGGGGAAGCGGTAGATGTCAAACCGCTGTGCCCCTCCAGTGACGTTTTGTCGCTGACTGTGGCACCTGTGAAATCGGGAGATGGTTGTTGATAATAAATGACAGCAGACTCGGGTGGGTAGATGTTTGAACTGATCAGGATGCTCCAATTCACACGCTAAGCTTCACATAAACCAGTCAAAAGACATCACCAGTATATATACATTTATGCTAATTCAAGTACACATATGACTACATGAGCCCTCAATACAGAGGATATATTTTAAGAATGTAAAAGAGGAGAGAGACATGTTGATCATCGGGGTCTCCATCAGTCCCTGGGGTAACTGGAGAATGCACAGCTCAGTTTCTAAAATAAAGCACAGATATACGCCCATGCATGTGACTTTTGGTATATCGAGAAATAAACAATTCTATAAAACCGATGTATAAAACCTCAACCTACCACACACTTGAAAATGTCTTTATATAGAGCACACTTCATTTGAGACAAACACGTCTTAATTGGATTTACATTATTGCATACTTGACTTTCAATTGCACTTCAGCCTTGGTATTTCATAAAGCTTACAATAACATATTATGCAAGCAAATGTAATTCTTCCCTGATTTATGGGCATACAACACACCAGGAGGGTTTTGAAAACAGAAAGAGCCCAAAATCAGTGTGAAAACAGTGTGCTGAGGCCGGCTCCTGGTGAGATGAGGGATGGTGTTCTGATGGATCTTGTACCCATGTGGACCAGAGCCTCCCCGAGCTTCTGCATAATCCCATGTCCACACTGACAGAACCAAGGGCCCAAACACAATGTCCCAGAAGTGTTCTTTTGGTTTCAGATCAGGGGAGGCGAGGTCATGTGTGTCTTTCATCCACTGAGTCACGAGGCTCCGTGAATCATGTAGGCAGCACTTTTTTTTTTACACAGGATTAGACTAAGCTCATGGAATGTTGAAAGTTGTTCCTTTTTCTTTTTTGATATTACTTAATTAAAAGTTAGATGTATGGAAGTATGTTTAAATAAACTAAAACTTTAAAGCAGAAATTCAATGAAAGTTTTTACAATGTGATAATTAAGTGTGTGTTATCACGCTGGATGCTGTTAGCTTTACCATTTACCAATATCAAAAGATGAAATTTAAATCTGTCAACTGGACAAATCCTTGTAGGAGTGAAGACTTTTCGCTGCTCAGTTCTGGTCAGATTACTGGTGGTATATTTATCTGAAGGGAGGGGCTAACTACACTGAAACTGTAAACAGCTATTGTCTCCAGTTTCAGCCGATTGTTCTCTTTGTTCCTGTTCACTTTGGGTCTGAGGATAGAGTCCGTGTTTAAGGAAGGGTTGTCTTTTCTAACAAAAATAGCTTCTTTAACTCCCTTCTGAAACCATTTATTTTCTTTGACAAAGATCTGAACTTGACTATCTTCAAAGGAGTGATTAATGTCTCTGAGATGGAGATGTACAGCAGACTGAGGTCCAGAGGCGCTCTCACGATGGTGTTGGTTCATTTTCTTATGGAGTAGCTGTTTAGTTTCTCCAATGTAACGCTCACTGCACTCTTCACTACAATGAATGGCGTAGACCACATTGCTTTGTTTGTGGCTCGGAGTTTTGTTCTTTGGATGAACCATTTTCTGTCTTAAAGTGTTTAAAATAGGTAGGTTTGAAATAGACCGGAATCTCATACTGTCTGAAAATTCTCTGAAGCTTTTCAGACACACCCGCTGTGTAAAGAATAAGGAATTTACCGTAATGTTGACTCCGCTCTGACCACCGAACATTGTGAAAAGTGCTTATAAAACAGCGGTGAATAATGAGGATACTAAGAATGCATAAAGTAAGTGAGGAATAACTTTGGACCACCGCAAACTGTTTAAAATGAACTCGTTCAGTTTTTCATTTCACTTCATTTCAGTTCACGTTTTTAAGACAGCAGGTAAAATGTTTCATGGCGCGAGAGTGTAAGAGACAATGCCATACAGACTTGTGATATTCCCACTGTTATTCCAGCTCTGTTCCATGTGCCTGCAGCGTGTGACGATCCAGAGGTTTGGGATTAGGATTACAGAGCTGCTCCCTGATTGAAGTACGTCTGCCTCGTCTCCGGGTGTGCTCTATGGAAAACAGCTGCTTTTCTCTACTAGGAATAACTCTAGACACAGTCAGGCACGTCTGAATTCACTGAACAGGTCATTCTGCAAAAAAAAAAAAAAAAAAAAAAAAAAAAAAAGTTATTGGAATCGTCACAAATACCAAAAGTCAAAGTAATATAGTAGTTATTATGATGTCCTCTTCAGAGAATGTGTCTCCATGCAGTCGTAGTCTCTGTAAAAGATACTAACCCTGTAGTTTATACCTCTACAAATATGTTCTTAAATGTTCCTGTGTGTCAGATGCCCTCCCTGTGTCTCTTATTCTATGTTAAAGCTGCTGACTTTGTACATCTCCAAACATGTATTAAAATGTATGGGATTCTTCTGTAGGTTCACCAGTTTGTACTTAAAGTTGAGGTTGCTAATTTGAGCTCTGTTAAATCCTGATTTTGATGTGTTTAAACCTGGTTAGTCCTGGTTAAGTACTGGTCTAGTCTTGGTCTAGTCCAGTTTAGTTCCAGTTTTGATATGGTGTGTGTGCACGGCCCTATAGTTACACATTTGGACAGAAATAACCACTAGGTTCTTTTTAAAATTATTATTATTATTCATTTTTTTAAATTTTAATTATTTTTTTAAATGAAAATTCCATGCTTGCAGCTGTAAAATGCTTTGAAAATGAGAAGTACACTGTGTTGTGATGGCGTTAAGAGTGTCAGAGGGTTAGGGAACGGGTGGAAATCAATTCAAGTCATTTTCAACCTGAAGTCAATGGACCTGTTTCTACTATTGAGCTGTTTTTAGATCCATACTGTGGTTTACAATGAACAAAATGCAAAGATCTAAAGATCTGATGGTAAATCGTAACATGTCTTCTCTAAACACACACTGGATTTTTGGCCTGACACATGCTCAAAGCCAAGACGTCTATGGGAGTGAGGAGGAGTAGACTTATCTGTAGCATACATTGGAGATTTCTGTAGGTTCCATGGTTTCTGGCAGGTTTTCATATACTGTGGGCAGGTTTTGTTGACAAAACCTGGCAACCTCATCTCTGCTTTAACATTATGGATCCACAATGGCTCAATCATTTTATTGTGCATTACTTGTGTGTCTAACATGCATGTTTTATGAAATCTGCAAAGACTGACCTACTTCTTTAATTCTTTAACTGTTTCACAGGATTCTGTGAGTATAGTGCAGCCCATCATGCACACTGTTGCACAGTGTCGACAAGACAGCAAGGCAGGTGAAACACTAAAACTGGGCAAAATGGCAATTGACACGCTCCAACCTGAAGCTCCTGATATGATCCAGTGTGCACAGTGTGCTCTGGCTTTTACGACCTCCTACAGTGGCCACTGCTTTTTCAGGGCAAGAAACAGAGCATCTGAGGTTTATATTTTTCACACAGACATTGTCTACTTGATCAGTCTTATCAGGTTCCATAGATAAGTGCAGTTGTATTGCAATGGAAGTTAGTGCTATGTGTTTAATAATATGTGACCTTGCAGCAGGTAAACCGGGGGTCGGCAACCCGCGGCTCCGGAGCCGCCTGCGGCTCTTTCAGCCTTAAGCTCTACGGCTTGGGAAAATAAATTATAAGTATTTAATTGAAGTGTGTTTTATCTGTGTTACTTCTTTTTTCTAAATTGTAGTTTAAATTGGAAACTTATTGTAATGTTGAATTATCAAAATAAAATTATATTTTATTATCCTTCATCGCTCAAAATAAGCGCCAGACTCACGGAACTATGTTTCAAAACAAACACTCCTCACACTCCTCACAGGATACAGACACTGTGCAGAGGTTCAGGAGAAGCAGGATCTGTAGCACTACGGCCGTGTCCCATTCACCAAAGTGCCGTTCGAACGGCGCATTTAAGTCGGACGGTACTTCGACCCGCACAGTACATCGAACGGTGCATGTGACGAATTGGGACACGGCCTGAGACATGGCCACGGGTTTCAGAAACCAGTTATCCCCATCACCGGGCTGGGGACCGGTTCCGGTCCGTCACACATTTGCTCCCGGGCCGCACAAAAACAGAAAATTAATCCGCAACCGCATCTTCTTCGATGTAACTTTCTCCCATCCCTCATGACGCGCTAATAAGTTGGTCCATAGATATATTATCAAAATCCTGATAGGAAATGGCCTCATAAATTTATTTGATATAACGGCGAGTTTATTATATCTGTGCTGATCTGCTCTTGTCCTACGTGATGACGTATCAGGTATCATCAAACACGTCGCCCAAAAGTAGAGCCACAAGCTCGTGAAAATGAGGCAAAAACAAAAGACATCCAAGAAAAACAAAGCTAAACTTAACAGACAACACCAGGAGACCTACTTAAAATGAGTCTGTCTCTACAGGTGAGGCTCATGCACCGAGTCCGCTCTGTGTAATATGCGGAGAAAAGCGAATGAGGCAATGAAACGTTCAAAACTGCTTTGGCACATGGAGACTAAGCACCTCGATTAAAAGATAAGACTTTAGAGTTTTTGAAAGAAATTACGGAGCAGACTGGACATAAACACACTGTGGGAGACCAGCTCAACACAGAAAGTGCAGGGCTCCCACTGATTCAGCGGTGTGGTGAGTTGTATATATATATATTTTTTTATTTGGGGACCCCTGTCTTAAGCACACTATAGTTGTTTAAACAAGGCGTAAGACTAAAAAAACAAAAACAAACAATATACACAGTTTTATCTTCATTTTAGATGTCAAAATATATTTGCGGCTCCCAGCGGCTCCTTTTTTTCCGTGGAAACTGGGCACAAACGGCTCTTTGGGGTTAAAGGTTGCCGACCCCTGATGTAGACCATAACTTCATAGCTTCCTTAATAACAGGTTTGTATTAAGTAACAGCTTCTGTAGAGCATTTGTTTCCTGAGATCCAGAATAATCTTCTTCTTCAATACTTCTTGTTTTATTGCATGTACCATTGTCCTTCTGTTCTTTAACTGTGCGGTGCAATACTGGAATTTCCCCACTGTGGGACTAATAAAGGCATATCTTATCTTACTTTACGGAGATGTGAGTCTGGTCATGGGTGAATATGCCTGTTTTTAAATGGGTGTGATTGACAGGTGGAATAGCCAGTCGGGGACATGCATGATCTGTCTGTATCAGAAAAAAATAAAGACAAAAAAGATCACATGGGGATGGAAAAAAAAAACATCATGTATTTCTGCAGAATCAATGAACGAAGCACTAAACTCAATTAATCTGAGGTGAGATAAATGTACATATTTTATTTGTAAATGATGGTGACCAATGAGCCCCTTCATGTCACAGGTGTCACTGTATAAAAAAAAATACAGGGAGATATCTGTCATTTGCTCTAAACAGTAAAAAAGCGAAAAGTTACTACATTTACAAGGCGTTCCTCATTTGCTATGACGACCAATTGTAAAGAAATACAAGGCATTAATGTGAATATATGTGGAGGCTGGATTATCAGATTGACACCCATTTCGTTGGGTCATATTGAATTTAAAATCGACCCAGGCAGGGCGATTCATACAAAAGGCTATCCCACACATCACTAATGTATTTTTTTTTTTTGCTGGAAACATCATTATGCCAAGGTTAAAAACAGCCAAAAAGTCCATTACATAAAACACATTTCTTCAATGCATTTCTTTAACTTTCCCAGGAGCAGAGGCACGATTTGTAACCTCATGAATTTATAGGTCCGAAAAAAAAAAAAAAAGATTTCAAGCAACATTTCCCTTTGATTAAAGCGCAGGGACGGAGGTGACACATTCATTTGTTCGGCTCGGGAGTCAAGCGCAGAGCTGGATTTAAGATGGTGCAGTTCCATTGAATCAGGCTCATTACCCCTGATACAAATATGGCTTTTATTGAACCAAAGCAGTCGCCTGTGTGCACTGGGAGCCGCTCAGACGTACACACTGTTTATTTCAGAGAAGGCTTTATCTGCCGTTAATCTAAGCATGTATGGGTCTATAAAACAGGAAAGTAAAAGTAAAGAGTTTATTCTGAGGAAAAGGTGACTTAAAGGCCCTGTATATAGATTTTTCTTCATGTATTTGAGCAAAATTGTCTTGCCCCTGTACAGATATATTGTATAAGGAGCTCTTGAGGTCAAAATAAGTCTGCTGTGAGGTGTCTGTAAAAAAACAACTTGTAAAACTGCACTCTGGTCTCTGAAAATTGAGGAAAGTGCTTATAAACTCATCATGGTGAGTAATTGGGATGCTTGAAACGCATGATGTAAGTGAGAAATAACTTTAGACATTACAAACTGTTGAAATAGTTGTTTTTTCAGGCAAAGCAATCATTTAAAAAAAAAGATAATATTGGTTACAACTGTTTAATTTGTAAACTAGTTTGAAGTTTGAAAGTGCACCAAGTCATTTTCCTGGCAGAGAGTTCACATCCAGCCTGTCATGGAGATGTTACTGCTTTTCCTGTAATGTCCTAAAGTACGAATTATACTGATCTAAGCAAGTGATGCCACCAGGCCAAGTTACACGTCAGATCAGTGGAGAGGCACCCCGCTACTGATGGTGATACAAGTGATTTTTGTTTGAATGTGATACCAAATAATACTATGCAAATATTGTGACATTGATCCAATACTTATAGCAAAAGAAAATTAAATTCTGTCAACTGGACAAATGTTTGACAGTTGACAGAATTGCATTTTCTTTTGCTGTCTATTAGGGGTGGAAAAAAGAATTGTGTTTTAGATGTGTCGTCAGTTCTAATAAAACACTCCTGAATTGATGCAGACACGCCAATGATCAGAATTAAAAGCTTAATTGAAGCCGTCTCTCTGCCTGTTTATTTTCCTCGTGACTCTCTGTGTCTTTCACTCTGTGTCTCTCTCACACTGTGTCTCCCTCACTCAGTGCAGCACTGTACCCGACCATTACTGCTGCTGTCCTGTAATCAGACAGTGACCTCTCCACTGTCACAGTGACCCACAGAATATCTCTCTATACAGAAAAAGACGCTCACACTAACCCACCAGCAATAAGATTACATGGGCTGAGCATTGCACAGAATTTTACCACTGATTTTATATATATATATATATATATATATATATATATATATATATATATATATATATATATATACATATGTAAAATCAGTGGTACCTAACCTGGGTTAGGAACCACTGCCCTAGGGGTTCGGTGAGTCAGTCTCAGGGGTTCGGCGGAGGTAAAGACAAGCACCCGACTCATATGATTCGTGATGAGACACTTGGCCATCACTGACTTTAAACTCATAATTATGACTTTTAAAACTCATAATTAGTAGTTTTAAAACTTGCAATTATGAGTTTAAAACTCATAATTTTAAAACCCCTAATTATGAATTTAAAACTCATAATTAGAAGATTGAAACACATAATTATGAGTTTTAAACTCATAATTACGAGTTTTAAAACTCTTAATTATGAGTTTAAATCTCCTAATTATTAGTTTTAAACTCATAATTAGGATTTTAAATCTCAGAATTAGGACTTTAAAACTCATAATTAAGAGATAAAAAGTCCTAATGATGAGTTCTAAAGTCCTAATTCTGACTTTTAAAGTCCTAATTATGTTAGTTTTAAAATCATAAATATGACTTTTTATTCTCCTTATTATGAGTTTAAAACTCATAATTAGGAGATAAAAACTCCTAATTATGAGTTTTAAAGTCCTAATTATGACTTTAAAACTCATAATTAGGAGTTTTTATCTCCTAATCATAATTATAATTATGAGTTTTAACCTCATAATTATGACTTTTTTATCTCTTAATTATGAGTTAGAAACTCATAATTATGAGTTTATATCAATCAAACACAGTGATCTAATATCTTATTGTTATATCATTACTCAATAAAAGTAAAATATCTCCTCTTAAAATACCCATTCAGTGAGACAATCTCCTTCTGAACAAATGCAACTGCAGAGGAACGAGATACTTTAAAAGGCTACGATAAATCATAATATTTCATTTTAAGCGCATATAATTTCCTGCTGCCCCACACCGCCTGCACAGTGAACACAAGTCTATCCTGAGGGGAGCGCTGGCTCTACCTGAGAAACAAAGTCACCACACTTTGTTCATTAAAAACTTTGTGATGGAGCGAAAAGGACAAGGTCTGGCTCCCACCGAGGCCAGTGTGGAGGCCCCCAGATCCACGCGACATTCAGGCTCATTAAAACACTCCCTTGGCTGCATTATTACAACCACTTCCTCTCCATGTGTCTGCTACAGAAGGGACACTGTAAAAAAGGAGCCATATGCAAGAGGTAAAATGACCAGGGATTACAATATTTAGAAATATCTTTGTTTTGACTGTTAAAGGCCTAGATTACGCTCATGTTTATTATGTTATAATGTCGTTTCCTCATCCAAAACATACCTGGAGTTGTCTTTTGTTTCATTCACACGTTTAACTCACAAATCCTGCATATTTAGGCTGAGTTCTTCTCTCAAACAGAAATTACTCTGTTCCACCTTGTGGAAATACAGGAAGTGCTCCACTGTGTTTTTAATCTCCATTCACCTTCACTAGAATCAATTAGATGATTTCATCCATTGTCCATCTCTTCTGAACAAGAGGATAAAGATAGCTGTTAACTTGAAAACTACAACTTCATGACATCACAAGGTGGAACAGAGCATTTTGAGCTTTGGAGACATGGACAGACTAATAAAGGGTTACTGAAGCATGGGTGAATGAACCGAAACACAACTGTGAATGTTGTGTAATACAAGGCCTTTAATCAAACATACACTAGGTACAGCCACCTCTAGCTTGTAGTTTCCTTAACCTGTTTGTGCTTCTTATCTGTTCTTCATGCATAATATAGGATCTGTAATAACTTTATTTGTACCAATTTGGTCTATCCATGAACTTATAACCGTTGCCATAGTGATGTTTTGAATGGAAGAACAAAAAAAAAGCCCTCAAATATTGAAGATAGCAGGAAGCAGAAACACATTAAGGATGAAAAAAATCAATCAGGCTTATAAAACATGACTGAGTTATCAAATGCCATGTACTCAAGATATTTAAGACATTTACTGGTTTCTATGTTTTATTAAAATTGTATAATATTTAAATAAGGGTTACTATATTTTTCTAGTGGAAGGTCCACTAAGGAGACATATATATATATATATATATATATATATATATATATATATATATAGATATATATTATATATATATATATATATATATATATGTATATATGTATATATGTATATATATATGTATATATGTATATATTATATATATATATATATACTATATATATATAATAGCTATATATGTGTGTGTGTGTGTGTGTGTGTGTGTGTGTACACATTATATGCATATATGTATATGTGTATGTGTATATATATATATATATATTATATATATATATACTAATCATACAGTGATGAGTGCAAATGAAACTTACGAGATGCCGGCTCAGACGTCGCCCAGCCAAACAAGGTCTGCGTCAGGTGTTGGGGAACCAGAGCACCTTGACGATAAATGGGCTACTGGAACAAGGCGGAGATGGGATAGATGAGAACAAGGCTCTGTTGGAATGTACTACTCCAGTGACCCTAGTCAGAGGGGTTACATGAACAGGATGTGGGAAAAATGGATACTTCGAAACCTGGCAGTCCAAGCTTACGGCTAAGCAACTAGTAGCTCAGTGTTTCCAACCATCCACAAACGGCAACTGCTATCACAACTTGAGATTGACGAGGCACAACACAAAATATGCTACGGCAACCTGTGCACTGCCTGGATTGATTTACAAGAAAGCTACGACTCAATGCCCACACACATGGATCACTAAATGCCTGGAGCTGTAACAACATCTGCAGGACTCTAAGAGCCTTCATTGCAAATCAGTGAGGTTGTGGAAAACCACCCTTGAGGCCAATGGCAAGCCACTTGCACAAGTGACCATCAAATGTGGCATATACACTGTGCCCACTGCTGGGGACAGTGGCACTGTCCCCCACTGTTGTTCTGCATAGGTCTGAACCCCCTCAGCCAAATCATCAACAAACACTGGCTATGGATACCGACTCAGGAATGGGGCCACCGTCAGTCACCCTCCTCTACATGGATGACATCAAGCTGTACGCTAAGAATGAGCGAGACATCGACTCACTGATCCACACCACCAGGATCTACAGCAGACATTGGAATGTCATTCGGGCTTGAGAAGTGTAGCCGGATGGTGACAAAAGAGAGGGAAGGAAGGCCACTACCTTTGGAGGTGTTTCCCACCTTGACCTGGGGGTTTCCAGTCCGTACTCTGCACAGATGTTTCTGTACACTATGCCCGCCACTTGGTTATGCCGCTCCATGTATGCTTTTCCTGCAGCATCTTACACCCTGCAGTATGTGCTGGATTGTCTCAGGGGCCTCTTTGCACAGCCTCCACCTTGGGTCTTGTCTGGTGTGGTAGATCTGGGCCTCTAGCGCTCTTGTGATGTTGTACAGCTCCAAGCTGGTATCTTTGCCAATGTTCTTCTGTGCTGTGCTCATGTACTGATCCATGTGCCCATTTATCTTAGCCGCGATGGTGCCTGACATGAGACTGTTGTGGAGAGACAGGTTCTTGGACGATAGTTGGATGGAACTGTACCCTTTGAGGGATCCTTCTGGATCAGGATCGTACGCTCTTCGGTTAGCCATTCAGGGTGAGTTCCCACCCATTAGCAGCTGGTTCATTTGTGCTGCCAGACGCTCATGGAGAGAAGTGAGCTAATTAAATTAATGATTCATTTATTAAATTTTAATATAATTTGGTCACGTTTGGCGGGCCGTATTAATAAACCCAAAGGGCATATATGTGGCCCCCGGTCCATAGTTTGCCCATGTTTGTCTAAAGCTGCTGAAGATGTCAAGGCTCTCATAGTATAACAAATGCTTCCTTAAAGACTCTCCACAATAAAAGTCTAAAAGTATATTCACAACGGTAGAAAGGGTCTTACTGTGAAAGAGTCAGACAGCGGCAAGGGCACATTATTGTGGAAAACCCTTCACAGTAGAGCTCCAGCAGTGTTTAAAATGAATGGATGCTGATGACGATAACAAATTATCTGTGTGTGTGTGTGTGTGTGTGTGTGTGTGTGTGTGGTGCATATGTCTATATATATAACAAAAAAAAAAACTTTGAATGAGAGGGTGTTTATCCCCTAGTGTAATTCTATGTAAACATCATTATTTGAAATCCATATATTCAAGTTGCACATTTTTACAGTGCAGTCAAAGCAAAGTATTAATTCTTTGTTGCTCATTTGTATCTGGCGGTGAGCAACCAATCACAGACAGGCGCAGTGACCAGGGAGGCGGACAGTCTGGGCCCCCTGGGATTAATTTAAAACAAAGAAGGTCAGATTTGCACAGACGAGCTCCAATCTGCATCCGTCACAGAGGAGCAGAGTGTGGGGCCGGAGGGAGGAAACACGGCAGCAGCACAAATGAAAAAGACTATCTACTCCGCTGCTATTAGAGGTAACTGCACAGGACCTGGGAGCTATGGCACAGAGATATTGCTGAGTTTCAGATGACATTGCAAGGCTCTATAGGCCAATAATGTTGAATACAGATGGGGGCAATATTGTTAAATGGTAGATTTGTTGTAATACAGTGAGGTCTTGGGTCAGTCACTAACGGATATGAGCAGGTTCAACATTTGCACATTTAAATTTTGGATATTCATGACAAAGGACAACGTAATCATCGGGGAAAACTGGCTACTGCTCCCATCGAGGAGTACCACCGATATTTGCAAAGATCTTTTCAGTGAGTAGCTGCTCCGTCATGTCAATAACCACAAAACATCACTGATAAAGCAACAGCACTGATAGAGCAGAGTGTCAGGGGCAGAAGGAATGACAGACACAGAGGTTGCAAGATACAAACACGAGTAATATCAAAAGGGACAGTGATGACTTGTTACTCGCCATAAAGCTTTGGCGTTAAAGCTGTAGCGTCCATCCATGTCTTTATATCCGAAAGCCTGAAGTTTTCTCTGCAAATTTACGGCAACCGGTCAGTCACCCCAGAACATCGCTAAAAAATGCAGTTTTAAAAACACAAAAAAAAATGTTTTAAAGTGGGGAAAATCCCCCCCTCCCCCCCCCACAAGAGTAGTTCCTCACGCGTTTACATAAATCCATGCTGTGAGGATCGGTGGGTGAAGTTTGCTGCAGATTAAACAAAAGACTACTTCCTGTGGTGTTTTGGTAGCTTTCTGTCTGTGCAAAACAGTTCATAGCTATGTTTTAAGAAATAATACCACACTTCTGATTTGCGTATAACCTATAAGTTGCAATGCTCTGATCGTTTTTGAACAGATGAAACAAGTGCGCTAGCTTTCACGACTTTTAGCTTGTAGTGGCGATGTCTTCACTGCAATCTTAACGCTTTCGGACGATCGTAACATTCAAAATCTCATACAATTCTCCTTCATATCTGTGTTTTTTGTCTAGCATTAAGACTCAACAATCAAAATCCTGTAGCGTGTGGCGGGATTTATAAAAAAAAGAAAGCATACATCCACGGGTTTCAGAGTGTATGAAAGATCAAGACGTTGCAGCAGTAATCAGCAACCCAAAATAAACTATTATAATATGTTTGAATGGCAAAAAGTAACTTAAAAATGTCACATAATAACTGAAATCTGAAAGCTAAATCTATGATAGAGCTTTATCAACAACATTCATTGGCTGCCATGCAATCAAGTAGTCTATAATTTAAAGACTGAATTGGAAAGAGCAGTTTACGATTAATTAACCTAATTTATTATTAGGATGAATTATACAATATTGTTTACTTTCCGGGTGATGTGTTTTAAAGAAAATAATTAACATGCTTTGAAACCGAAGGGTAAAATTCACAACAGAAAGTGCGGATGTAAGAATGTTTCATATTTACAATGATCAGTTACAACAGTTTGAGTTCACATGACATCATTGAATTCTATGCGGGACAAAAAAAAAAAAAAAAAAAAAAAAGCTTTAAGTGCATATGAATATTTTCACGTTTTTTTCTAATAATTACTTGGTTTGGGGGGATAATACCTGTGGGTAAAATATCATCATAGTTTACATCAGTTAAGTGGCAGTTGGTTTGGAGAAAAAGTTTAAAAGAAAAAGTGCAAAAATATCGAAAGTAACGATGAGAATGTCAAGTTATATTATAAAGCACATCTAAAAACAACCACTGGCTGCCCAAAAGTGCTGAAAAAAGGCGATATAAAGTGCAAACAAAACATGTAAAATACGATTAGAACAATACTAACAGTTGACGTACGGTGAGGTTCGTGGCTGTTGAGGATTGATGTCCATCATAAGCAAATTTTACAAAACCGAATAGGGACATTACAAACGTGAACTGGGCCAGAATAAAAGGTCTGTATGAAATAGGTATAAGGGTGTGTGAAAATCAAAGCAAATGCTGGTTTGGGTAATTCCCAGCTGTTTTCATGTGTTCACTCTCTATGAAAAGAGAGAGTTTTGCAGTCCGCCGTATGGAAGCAACCCAATTAGCTCCTGTAGCGTTGGTTTTTCCTGTAATTCTAACCAGCCGTTTCGACCACGAAAGTAAATTTACAAAATGGTCTGCGTGATATGTAATAGATCAATCTTGAGTTGCTAACGTAGCTTGCTGTCATATTCTCGACTTGCCCCAGGAGTTACAAGAATCACTGACCTACCGAGTGCCCCCTCCATGAGGCCAGGTAACTACATGCCTCACCGACCCTTTTCACAGCCGCTCAAAGTAGGTCACGCTGAGCTTACAGCACAATCATCCATGTGAGGCCTATGCATGATGGCCTCTCTGCACATCGTTCTAGTATTTCAGGGGGAAAGTAAAAAATTGGCGTATTTTGAATTTTAAAAAAAATTTAATAAATAACTAAATTGCAAATTAAAGAGAAAATCACTTATAGTACAATTCCGAGTTGGAACCAGGTAAGCAAAAGGCCCAGTTCCTCTTGGGTCCTTCGTCTGGACCTGAACATCATCACAACCAAAGTTCATCTCACTATTCTACGGGAACATGGACAGAGGAGCTGAGATCGACAGGGAGGGGGCAAAAACCATGGAAGCATTAAAAACATCGCAGATGAGGTTGTTAAAGTCGATCCTGAAACGAACAGGGTTACCAGTTGCCGGAGATCTGGTCTAATTGGGAGGGATGAATGAAGAAGGAAGACACGGCTCCAGGTCAATGTGAGGCAGGTGTGGCTTCACCTTACTGACGTCAACCTGCGAGTGGATAGAAGCCAGATAGGTATACCTGGCTGAATAGGTAGTCAGCCATTCAAACACCCCACACAGATTTGGCATCAGATAACTCCCCAAATACCTGCCATTTATTGTTTGTGATTTATTTAGCTTTAAAAAGTTTAGAGCCCTCCAGTCCTTTAACTTGGAGGCAACTTAGAGGGTCTGGATGCTATCTGTGCGGCTTGAAAATGGCAGGTAAAAACTTGACATCAGCAAAACAACTAAAAGGAAATTGTTTTCTAAAAATTGAGCCAATTGGCGCTGTGCAAAGAAAAGAGTAAGGGGCCTAAGGA
>JAIEZT010001041.1:0-24250 GCA_019594935.1 Periophthalmus modestus | reverse complement strand
TTGTCTGTCGTCATAGTCCATAATACATTTTATAAACTCGAGACTAGGATACATGATCCTGGTGGAAGAAGCACTTCCTGTATATCCACGTAACATCACGAGGAGTGGGTTTTCAGTTTTGAGAGAAGGAGAAGGAACTCAGCATTAATCTCTGCAGGGTTTTGGTGTATAAAACTGTGAGAATTGATGAAACAAAAAAAAAAAAAAAAAAAAACACACCTCCAGGTCGGTGGTGACTTTATAACATAGAATCAGAAACACACGGCGTAATATAGGACCTTTAAAAAATACCTTTTGCCTTTCAAGACTTTGGGTAACAATAATGTAATTTTTTTCCCTCAGAATTCACAACAGTCTTCAACTCATCCGTTCTGTATGTTATAAATACTTTACACGAGTCAAGACATGGAAAATATCTGTTTTGAATTAAGTGCATTTTATAAAGTGAAGTGGTTGTGAAGACATTTTTAAACAGGGCCGGCCCTGCTCTCCGTCACACGCCAAAGCCCAAAAATTGTGCCAAAGCGCCTAATAACTTTTCAAATAATCACCGTTCTCTCTCCCATTCAGCATAATGGTCTTCAACCTGGATCAACCTGCGCTTCTTACCAAAGTTGAAGAAAGAAAGCGCTCGTTTCCCCCCAGAGCTGTCGGGCACATGTTTGTAGTTCCACGGGTTCAATTCAAAACAAGATGGTGACCTCTCACGGGGGGTTACGTCTTGTCTTTGAGTTGATATGACAAGGAGCGAGGGGGCGAGTTTGGATGAAGTATTTTATAAAAACGCATGAGGAATCAATTTAGCTCAAATTAGCGGCCAACACGGACCACTCTCCCACCGCTCCTCATTTTTCCTGTGTCAAACTGTTTTTTCTTGTTTTCACCATGGTGAAAATTAAGAGTAAATGCACTTGGAGGTTTTGAATATTTGAGAGCTTGTTTACGGCCGTCGGGGCGTGTTTTCGGTGGAACCGTTTGCGTTTCGCGATCTTGATGGCGAAGAGCCCGAGTGTGTCACTCCAGAGGTGGCGTATGCGGAGCTCGATGCTGGCATTTAAACAAAGTCAAAGTCAAGTGTTGATGGTCGAGCGGAAAAAAAAAAAAAAGAAAAAACAAAGACAAAAGAAAAAACAGGACGGAGGGGAAGTGATTTGGTTTGACTCGGGTTGGTGTTCTGAGTTCCAGTTTGGAGAGAAACGGCAAGGTTGTTGTAGGTAATCGTAAAAGAAGACGTATATTACGCTTGTGCGCTGTCGTTATAATCTGTGACACTCGAAATGGTCAGTATGTATAATTTGCACATTTTTAATCGCAATAAAGTTGTTCTTTGCTATATCGTGGTTCAGGCTTTTGCGGTCTCGCTGTTTTCCGAAATTTTTTTTGGTTGTAATTTTGCAGTTTTTTCATAGCGTAATAACATACGCTATTGTGTTCTGCGTCCTGATTGGCTGAGGGACTGTAGACCATTGTGTTCTGCGTCCTGATTGGGTCTGAGGGACTGTAGACCATTGTGTTCTGCGTCCCTGATTGGCTGAGGGACTGTAGACCATGTGTTCTGCGTCCTGATTGGCTGAGGGACTGTAGACCATTGTGTTCTGCGTCATGATTGGCTGAGGGACTGTAGACCATGTGTTCTGCGTCCTGATTGGCTGAGGGACGGTAGACCATTGTCCATCAGTCTCCTCCGTGTCTCCTGTACAGTACAGAATGTGTAAGACAAATTTACATAAATGTTGGATCAGTGTGACTCTGAAGTGCTGTATGTTTTGCAAGTTTTCTCCCCGACAAAACCCACCAATGTCGATTGAAACGTTCTGCACGACAAAGTGCACCGACGAAGGTTTGAACTTGAGAGAGGTTAAACAAGAGCGTTTGTTCTCAAATACAAAGGTCCAACACGATTGTTTCAGAGTCACGCTGCCAGCATCGAATATATTGGTAAATTTGGCTGAAGCATTCTGTCCTGTACAGGAGATATGGCAATCCTTTAGCCAATCAGGACACAGAACCACACACTCCTTTAGCCAATCAGGACGCAGAACACGCGCCTGGCATTACACTGTAAAAAAAAAAAGCTTGCAAAACTGACACTAGTCCCTCGCAAATGAAACGTTTTGAGCTAATTTTTCTACATGGGATACCTGCGGCTTAAAAATCCGGTGCGGCTGGTACAAGTTTTTCTTCTTCTAAAATTAAGGCTTTTAATAAGGTGTGCTCTGTAGTCTGGGAAAATACGGTAAATTACAGCTTTAGTTTAGTTTGTTACTTGTTTGTTGTGCTCCTATGGATATCGACACATCACTCTACGAGCAGCCGATTTTTATTAAGTTGTACCCAAAACGACAAAGGGACACACTGCCGAATCCTACGAGTATCACCGAGTACTCAAAATAAAATGTGAAGAATAATTAAATATGTCAGAGTGGGCGTGGACAGGTGGAGGTGAAAACGAGAATCGATCAGCAAAATGGCGTCTTGAAAATAGGTAAATTTAACAGATTACGCAAACATGAATCACTCCAAACACAATTTTAACGGATGAATGAGAAGGAAAACAACTAATTACGTTGTTTTAAAAAACTTGAAAATCCATTTTACAGAATAGATCTGATTCACTATGTTACTGATGGAGGCCTGACACCTGGCTTGTCCTTATGAGGTACCGCTTTGCTGGAATATCCCAAACAATATGGCAATTATTCACTCGATCTGTGAAGTAAAATAGATGACGCGGCGACCAGGCCAAGGATCTGTGGGAGAGAGCGATATAATTGAATAACTGCAGGATATACATCGTTTATTGTAGTACTGTGGAACATTCATTCACTTAATTATATCACAATTAAATCCAGTTTTCAGTTACTTTAGCTCTTTTTTTTGTTTTACACACACAAAGTACCCTCCTGGGGACTGTGCTCTAAATATTAAAACAACCCCACAAAACGAAGTATTTACATATAAAATGGGTAATAAGTCGTTATAATCTTATTTTAATGAATTTGTATTTTAATAGGTTGTTTATTTTATGTAGTGATTACTAGCGGGTTACAGTGTTGTAAATAGCCAGTTCAAGGAAAGAAATCATCACACAGATTCAACATTTATGGGTTTCTTTTTAGATTTTTGTTAAATACCATGTAGAGAGATTATGAACACTGACTCTTACACTCAGAACTGAAAGTATAACTATCAAATTTGCTGTATATCTCGCATTTCAAACCTTTAAACATGTCCGTGTTCTTCCACAGTCTGCAAAATTAAAATGATTAAGCTCTTCCTCAACAATCCACCAGCAGGTTTTCACACTGTACATCACTGACATAACTCATTTCCTACAGATCGCGACCGCAAGCCCCTCCGAGCCCCTCCGTTCCGTCCCATCTCAGTTTCCCATAAACATCATGACACACTCCTCCTGTAATTGCTCTGCGTTCACCCAAAAACTGTAATCTGGGTGTTGCAGGCAAATACTCTCATTGTACTCATTTTCGTTTCGCTGATTTCAGACTTTATATGAGTCTTTGCTCTAAGCCTTTCACAAAATCTTACTGTCGTTTGGGAATGTGGTGATGACAGTTTGAGAAAAGGGGCGGTTTCTATGGCGATCCCTCGTTGACAGTAATGCTTAACGCTTTGCTAGGAGGCGATAATATTGACTTTATTCAACATTAATGAGATAATATTTTAGTAATCGATATTAAATGTGCAGAGAATGTCTTGTTTTATTCATCTTTCATCAGATCCTTTTGCAGATTTTTTAGGTTCCAAATATAGACAAAACAATTTGAATTTCGTCTTGTTGCCAATAGAAATAGAGATGTCCCAAGCCAGTGTTTTGGCTCCTGATCCGATACAGATTTTAAAAAAAAAATATTTGCTATTCCCGACACTGATCTCATCCCAGTACTGATGTTCTCATTTTAATTATTTTATTTACTGTATTTTCTGGACTATAAGTGTCACTTTTTTTCTAGTTTTCATAGACTTATACTCGGATACGACTTATACAGGGGTGGCAGGGTGACAGTTGAAAAAACAACTCATAACTCTTTTGTTTCTAAATATTTTTCTTTTTATTTTTTCAGGGCATTTAGGACGACTCTTTCTGACATTAATCTGAGCAAATGTACAGCACCGAGGAACGAACCCTCATTGTACAGTGGTACTTTGAGTCACATGGGTCAAATCACACAACCCAGCGGTGTTACGTCCGACATTGAATACCAGAGATGCCCCAAGAGTAAATACCATTAAGGAATAAATAAGTGTTTTTCACAGACAGGGGGCAGTATGTGATCTCCACAGACCTGCTATCCTGATTTCTTCCTGTGGGTCTATCTTAAGGAAAAGTGGTTTGTGTGAATAAACCTCAGACAAAAATAAACTACTTAAACACAAATATCAGGATCAAATAAGAGGCCACATAAGTCCGGAAATGCTTTAAATGTTCTGTAAAGTGTGTTGGATCAGGCTGTTCAGAGACAAACACAAAATGGTGGACACTTAAAAAACATTATTTTTAAACTTCCCCTAGTTCCCTCTAAGAGTAGTGATAAGTTCAAGTGTAAGTAACAATGAACAATTATAAACTTTATATTGCCAAAAATCTCACGAAGGTTCAGTTATCTACTGCTAGAATTTGGTGAGAAATTATAGGAATATGTTATTAAGAATTTAGGAGCTACAGAAGATTTGAAAGTGTCAGTGACTTTTGGGCCGCCCTGTATGTGAATTTATTAAAATATATAATTTCACAATCTTCGTAATTGTCACTTTTATACTTTAGTTTTGTGATTAACTGTTAATATCTTACATTAACAAACCAGACACATGTTCAGCTCTGTCTGTGCTTCATGGAGCTGCATAAAATAAATGTGTGACGTTAGTGTGATGTGCTGATATTCAGCCTGTTCTTCTCTGTTTATTCTTATTATTATAACTTGACTTTAAGGATAAAATGTCTGTTCTTGGTCTCAGATTTTGCTAAATAATTTCCCCCAAAAATGCGACTTATATATGTTTTTTTCTTTCTTCATTTTTGCATTTTTTGGCTGGTGTGACTTTAAATTCGGAGCAGCGACGTATAGTCTGGAAAATACAGTACACATATTCAGCTGTGACTTTTATAAATGGTTCAATATTCTGTGGTGAATTTAGCCCCAGTTGAATATAAGTATTACCAGATATAAAACTAAACCGGGACTAAACACTGGGGCTAAACCAGGACTAAACCAGGTCTCTAAACAGGACTAAACCAGGACTAAACCAGCTCTAAACCAGGACTAAACCAGGACGAACCAGGACTTACCCAGGACTAAACCGGGACTAAATCGACTTGACAAAGTTTAAATCCAGGCTCAGGCGGTTTTGTTTAGCTGCCTGTGACTGAGAGTTTTTTTCTATTCTGCCTCTTCTCTTATAATGTTCTATTTATGATGATTATTTTTATTTGTTGCATTATAAATGTCTTTCTTATTTGTAAAGCACTTTAAATTACTTTGTGTATGAAACTGTGCTGTACAAATAATCTTGCCTTGCCTTTTTATGAGCAAAAATCAGTAAATTTCGAGTGAAGTTAAAAGTCATATATTTTTGTTTTGCTGTTTATCACATGAACTTTAAACACCGACAGTTTGGAATTCATAAAGCTGGAAAAAGTACTAGAACAAGAGTGATGTAATAGAGTAAATAAAAGTGATTCAGGGACTTTTTGTGCAGCCGTCTTGTTAATATTCATGTCTAATCGTAAAATCGTTATGTTCTTCTCGCTGTAGACCGATGCGTGAGTATTTGTGACATTTGATAGTTGACATATTGTTACTGTTATTTGCTGGGAAATGTAGTGACGACCACATGAATCCAAAGTGAAGACTGCGGCTTCACTGGAGAATGCTCCCTGTACATCAATAATCCTTTTGGTTTCTGGGATATAGCAAAGCGTTTATGTGCAAACCAGCTCAAAGCAAACTGCGACCCAAATTGTAGCCCTCGGACTCCAGCTCAACTTGTTGTTTTTTTCCTCCTCATCTTTTTCCCTTCCTCTCTGACTTTCCATCTGCCGTACTTTATAATTTTGTGGTCTGTTCCAGGAGGGAATTTCTGCGCTGGTTATGATTTGAAAGAAACTGGCCAATCACACAGACTCCCTCAAATTGGAGCAAAGATGTCACCAAGGGTCCCGGGCCGCTGGTGAGAGCCGTTCCCTATGTGTCTACGCTGCACTGTATACAGTATTCTCACGTGATGTCGGGGGTTCATATGTTACAAATGACATCGTTTAGTTTTCCAGCCCCGTGAACATGGATCATTTACAGGCTTTAAATGGTAAATGGTCACATGGTCACATTTTTGTAAAGCGCTTTCCTTTTTTCCACCTTTAAGGCACTCGAAGCACTTTACGTCAAGGAACCACTCCATTCACCCCATAGACTGTCTGTATATATATAAATGGACATAGCTAACCTGCTAGCTGCTGCGTTCGACATAGGAAGTGATCATGGACGCGCTTCCGGTTCCTTCGACTGTAACTGCTGCTGTCAGACTCGTCATTTTGGTCTTAAATGTTCGTATTAACCCGCTCTACATGATCCTGGGGTTTTTATTTTGCTGTAGTGTCCAAAAATCAAGATATGAACATTACAAACAGACAAATCAGGCGCCTTCTTCCCCTGAGGTTGCTCCCGCTAGCGTTAGCAACAGGTTTGATTGACAGCGTTGTCCCAAGCGCCCAGTCCCTGCTAAAACCGGATTGGCTCTTGGGTTGCTATGATACTCGCAGTTGGAATTGCAAATATGTGTCTTGCCAAGGACTCAACGACAGTATTCATCAGTGGGAGCTGGAATTGCACCGCCAACCTGCAGGTCAATGGATCTAACCACTCCACCAATGATGTTTAACGTCAAGAGCGGGATTCGAACCACCAACCTTGGCATCAGTGGACATTATTTACTGTCAAATGTCCATGAAATGCGCTAAACTTTTGCTGTATATATTATAATTATGTTTGGATTTCACAAGCATCAGTTACTAATATCACAATTTAAAAAATTTGATCCATTTCTGCACTGGTTTTGTTCATTGCACAAAATTTTTAAAAACACAAATCTCAAAATGTAAGTTTGAATTTATACAATTTAAAAACATTCAATGACAACTCACTGCTTACTCATACCAAAAATCAAGATAAAATGGTATAATTTTTATCATTTGAAATAGGCTCTGTGCACAGTAGCATGCTAACTAGCTCACTGTGTCTCGAAGCTAACAGCCACTTTTATTAAAATTAGAAAACAGAAAATAAACAACCTATAAAATTCAAATAAATTAAAATAAAAATGACCCAATTACCCATACCTATCAAAATAGAATGATATAAGTTTTATCATTTGAAACAGGCTCTGTGCACGGTAGCATGGTAGCTAGCTCACTGTGTTTCAAAGCTAACAGTCACTGTTTTTAAAATTAGAAAATATAAAATAAGCAACCTGTTAAAATTCAAATTAATTAAAATACAAAAACGACCCCAATTACCCATACCTATCAAATAAAAGTGATATAATTGTATCATTTGAAACAGGCTCTGTGCACGGTAGCATGCTGTAGCTAGCTCATTGCTTCTCAAAGCTAACAGTCAATTTAAATTAAAATGTTATTCAAATTAGAAAATATAAAAAACATGAACCTATTAAAATTCAAATTAATTTAAATAAAGATGACCCATTTATTTTTATATGTAGAATACTTAATTTTGTGATGCTGTTTTGGTATTTATTATGCCTCAAAATTAGCATTAGCATTAGCACTGAGATACAAACATGTCTCTTGTTTCCTCTGGTAAAGTATTAATTTTGTTTGTGTCGTGTTTAACATCCACCTGCAGCTTCCTGTCCACTGCCCTCATCTTTAAATATTTATCATTTTAGCGTGAACCTGCAAAAACCTCATAGAGATAAACTGGACAGGAAGTGTGACTAACAGTGAGGTTGGGGGCGCTGTTTTGCACTGAGCTATTGGGAACAACATGAGAAATAAAAATGCATTGACAAATTTCTGTTACTACCTAATTTGTCTCAAAGCAGATACACTTGACAAGTATTTAAAGGACATTTAATGCAGAACGCAGCATAATTAAAAAACTATTTATGCAAAAAAAAAAGCTTGAACTGCTCACTAACAGTTGCTTCAGATATATTTGTAATGATTCGAGCAGGTCCACAGCACAGCCGACCTGGAGTGACGCTAACTCTATAAAAACGCAAAAATTGTGAATAAGGAGTGCGTAGGCGAAACCGAATGACCCCCATCCTCCGCTTGTCACGGGATAGAGATCATAACACAATAGATTTACAGTCAGTGAGCTCCATAAACCCCGGAGACTCTATAAAAACTGTTTGGATTGCATGTTAAAGCCTCAGGATCTTAAGACCTCCTCGGTGTAATATATCGCGTTGTATCTCCCTGCTGCAGCGGCCAAAGCGTGACCCGCTCTTTGTTACTCTTTCATTTTGACAAACGAAACAGGAAGTCAAACCTGGACGATAAACTTCACGGAAATTTTAAAAGTTAGAAAAGCATGAAATGTAAAAAATACCCGTGCACATACATTCGTGCTGAGCAATGCATATAAAATTTAATAAAGCCAGAGGTTATTTATATCAGACATGGGTAACGGAGCCAAAAATTGTACTTTAGTAAGAGTAGTGCTACTTCAAAGTAATATTAGT
Organism: Periophthalmus modestus; assembly: GCA_019594935.1. Lineage (NCBI taxonomy): Eukaryota > Metazoa > Chordata > Actinopteri > Gobiiformes > Gobiidae > Periophthalmus > Periophthalmus modestus. The sequence continues at coordinate 15,526 of JAIEZT010001041.1, read as the reverse complement.
CGAGTAGAAGTACAAAGTAGTGATCCAGAAAGCATTTGTGGAAGTAGTAGTAATTGTACTGGTTGATATTAGTTATTATTATTATTTATTTAAGTAATTATAATTGTAAAATCCTGTTTTTTTAAATGATAGACCACAAATATTTCGCAAAAAAAACTATCTGAAGGAGAAGTGGAAGAAATACAGGGTGGCCCAAAAGTCACTGACACTTTTAAATCTTCAGTAGCTCCTATAATTCTTAAGTTATACTCACCAAATTTTAGCAGTAGATAAACTGAAGCTTCCCAGATTTTTGGCAATATATACGGTTATAATTGTTCACTTACACTTGAACTTATCACGACTTAAACTAGGGAAGTAAAAATTTCCTAATTTTAAAAACACACTTTACATAACATTTAAAGTATTTCGGACTTATTTGATCCTGGATATTATGTTTTAAGTCGTTTATTGTCTGAGATTTATTCACAAACACCTTTTCTTTAAGATAGACCCACAGGAAGAAATCAGGACTAGTCAGGTCTGTGGAGATCACATACTGCCCCCTGTCTGTGAAAAACACTTATTATTCCTTTAATGGCATTTACACTCAGGGCATCTCTGGTATTAAAATGTCGACGGTAACACTGCTGGGTTTGTGAATTTGACCCATGTGACTCAAAGTACCACTGTACAATGAGGGTTCGTTCCTCGGTGCTGTATTTGCTCAGATTATGTTGGAAGGGTCGTTCTAAATGCTCTGAAAATAAAATAAAAATATTTAGAAACAAAAAGAGTTATGAGTTTTTTTCAACTGTCAGTGACTTTTGGGCCCTGTACAACTCTTAAAGTTCATATGTTGCACAAAATTGCCTCTTGTGAGCTTTTAGCCATTTTATAATGCTGTTACCACCTCACAAACAGACCTAGAGTTGTGTTTTGTTTCATTCACACATGTTTAAGTAACTCTTTATTATTAGTCTGTAACATCTCCAAAGCTCAAAATGCTCTGTTGCACCTTGTGATGTCATGAAGTGGCAGTTTTTAAGTTAAATGGCTTTTACCTTTAGTTCAGTAGAGTTTAGCAATTCCAGGTCCGAAAATTATCCAAATGATCCTAGTGAAGGTGTGTGGAGTTTAAAAACACAGTGGAGCACTTCCTGTATCACCACATGATGACATCACAAGGTGGAACAGAGTGTTATCTGTCTGAGAGAAGAACACAGCGGAAATATGCAGGGTTTGTGTGTTAAACATGTGTGAATAAAACAAAAAACACAACTCCAGGTCTGTTTGTGACGAGGAAACAACATTAGAACGGATCAGAAAACCTTGTACATTTGTTAAAAAGTTACTCAAGTAAAAGTATCTGAGTAAATGTTCCTGAGTACTACCCACCTCTGCTTTATCCAGGCCGCAGAGACACAGCCAGTTTGAGGATGTGGTGTGTATTGTTGTGGTTTAATCACTATTAAAGTATTCTCAAAGGTGCCATTGTTTCGTTCCTTCAGGGGCCGACCCGTTTGCAGCTGTCCAAGCCTCTCGTTGCAGCGGTCAGTGGTTTTGCTGTGGCTGGAGGACTGGAGCTGGCTCTGTTAGCCGATCTGAGGGTGGTGGAGGAGAGCGCGGTGATGGGAGTCTTCTGCCGGAGATTTGGTAAGTCAATGTGCATAAAATCAGACCTATTATGTAAAACAACAGAGCTTTTAAGCATGTTCTAGTTGTTTCCTTCTCGTTTACCCTCTCGAAGTTGTTTTTGGAGTGATTGTGCGTGTTTGAGTAAGCTTTAATCGACGCCGTTTTGCCGATCAATTCTCGTTTTCAGCTCCACTGTGACGTCCGCACTTCCTTTCTCCAGTTTTATTTTCTTAATCGGTCATACTTGTAGGATTCAGCAGCGTCGCGTCATCATTTTGGTACAAATGAAAAAAAAAAATGCACTGCTCGCTAGTGTGATGTGCAGCTGTCCATAGGGGGCGCCGACATCTACATGGCTCTGTGTTGCGATGATGTTTTCTACAGTTTTCTAATGCAGAAGTCAGTGGATTTGTTTCTTTTATGAAGTGGTTTTAGATGAATATTGTGATTTAAAATGTGCAAAAAAAAGTTAGATACTTTTTTCTGTGTTCAGCCATAGTCTTGTAAAATTTGTAATATGATTTTTTAACAATGTCCTTTTATGCTTAATCATTTTTTTATTGACAAGGCTATGCAAACCCTCTCAAGTCCCTGTTTTACATTTAAAAACATGATACTTAAAGGGATCCTATTACGGTTTGTTTTTTTTTAAATCTCTGTTCTAATGTTGTTTCCTCGTCACAAACAGACCTGGAGTTGTGTTTTTTAGTTTCATTCACACATATTTAACACACAAACAAACCTGCAGATTTAGGCTGAACTCTTTTCTCAAACTGAAAACACCCTGTTCCACCTTGTGATGTCATGATGTGGTAATACAGGAAGTGCTCCACTGTGTTTTTAAACTCCACACACCTTCATTTCTAGAATCATTTGGATCATTTCAGCTCTGGAACTGCTGAATTAAAGTTAAAAAAAAAGTAGATGTTAACATGGAAAACTACCACTTCATGACATCACAAGGTGGAACAGAGCATTTTGCGCTTTGGAGATGTTACAGACTAATAATAAAGAGTAAAAAAAACAATGTGAAAGAAGCAAAACACAATTCCAGGTTTGTTTTTGAGGACGTAACAGCATTAGAACATGACTTAAACCTCACAAGAGTCCATTTTGCCTTTAATCTCTTGCCGTACTATTTCCTAAAACTTGCATAAATACCTTTTCCAGTACAGTTATTAAAGTTTTTCTTCATATCTGACATTACAATACACTTCCTGGTATTTTCTTGTTTATCTTTTGTCTGTCCCGTGTGTTTTCTTGTCTAATTATATCTGTAGAGACTCTCTTTGTGCGTCCCCCCGTGTCAGAATATACACTTATCTCTATGTTTCGGGAAGTCAGCTCTGTTCTGACTACTGTTACTCTCTCCGCTGTTATCTCTTCTGCTTCTTGTTGTTTTTTTTGTGCGCGAGGATGGAGTCACCGCCGAGACCGTGACCTACGACCTTTGATAAGCACAACCAGGAAGTAGCAAACGGCCAGGTTTCCAGGGCAGCCAAACACCTTACACATACATACAGAGCAGCAGAGGAGAGGCTCTTTTGTGCTATTCACTGGTTTATTTGAAGGAAAAAAGTGCAGTAAAGACACTATTTTATAATTGTTGAACAGTATTGATGTAATATTTATGACAGTGGCTCAGTTGGTAGATCGTTTGCCCACTGATCCAAAGGTTCCCAGTTTGAATCCGGCTCTTTCCAGTGGTCTTCTCAATTTTGAGCCTAAACGTCTCATAATATTGAACTTTTATTTTTTAAAAGCTGTTCTGTAATTACTTTAAATGATAAATAACAGTTACAAAAACACATTCGGATCATTTTTACCTGACGTCGTTTGTGTTTAAGGGAAATAAAACGTTTTTGATATCGGGGATCGAAAGACACTTAAAGCCGAAGTATCAAAAACTTTATCCGAACTGAAAAAAGCTGAATCCCTAATAGAAATCCCTGCTCAAATTCACATTTATCCAACTATTAAACAGTAAAATAACATAAAAAATAAAACAATATATGAGAAGAGATAGAACAAATTGAATACTCTCCAAGGAAACACAAATGGTAATGAAACTTTTACACACACCTGCTCCTGTTTGGAATGTTTTATATGGACTTATATACTTCTTTAATCTGTTTTTGCCTTGTATTTTATTTTAAACAGGGTGCTTATAAAAAATTATAAAAATATAAATGTATGAATATAGATAAAGGAAGAAGAAAGAAAGAGTATTTACCAGGCGAAACATACTGAGATGACTTAGCTGAGAAATTACAGAAAAAATGTCCCATATGAGTCTCTTTCTCATATCGATCGATCTTTTTTTTTTTTACTAAAAACAAATGCAAAACTGCTTCCAATATTCATTTCCTGAACATAAATTATACAGATTTTGCCATTAAAACACGGTCGCATCACTTCTCCAAACCACTTTTCTCAATTAGAAATGACTGAACCTCCATCTTGATTTAGATTTGATTAACTGCACCACCTCAGGATCAGTAGCCAAAAAGTATTTTCAAGAGTACAGAACACACACTTCTTTAAGACTTTATGAAGATGTGAGTCACCGGTGAATCAAAAATGGGCGTGATTGACAGGTGGATTAGCCAATCGGGGACAGGCATGGTTCGTATAGGAAATAATAAAGCGAAAAAGTATCACAGAGGCTGAAAAACATGGAGGATTTCTGCAGAATCGATGAGCGAAGCTTAAACTGTTAATCTGAGGCGAGTGAAATGTGATTTTATTGTAAATCACAGGCGACCAATGAGCTCCTTTGTTTCACACGTCACTGAAATATACGGATCTGATTGGACGATGACGTGGAGGATGTGGAGATCAATCTGTAGTTGCCAGGTAACTGTTACATACTCGAGTAACTAAATATTTACTGCAGTACTGTAGTACATGACTCATTACTGCCCACTTTTCGTTTCCTGTTTTGGTTTGGTCCAGTTCCTTCTGTCTTTGTTCTACTTTTTGAAGGGCACTTTTGTAAATGTTTTTGCCTAATCCTGATCATTACACAGCTTCAGTCTGTGTTTCGGAGCAGCTTCTCGTAACTTTTCATATACAGTTTGTCATAGTGGAGGCTTAAAAATACCTCATCAGTGCCTTAAGTAGAGTGTTGTGCCCATAAGGTTAGTCAAAGCTCCATTTGGAGGGTAAACACGTCTCTGCTCTGTAATTTAAAGGGGGGCATCATGGAAAGTGCCTTCAACTGTCTGTACCCAATGCCCGAATGTGTTATTATTCATGACAGACAATAAATACGATGAAAACAAGGTAAAAAAAAAACAACTCTTGTCAGACCAAAAGTTGAATATTTAGACCCTGTTTAAGTTAAACTCGGGGTTAATCTCCTCCTTCCAGAGTTTTCAGTTTCACGAAACACTTTTGCAGCAGAATTAGAAAAAGTTTAGCAGAAGAAGACTTCATCAATGGATCCAGAAAAGAGGATTCAGCGTAGCTACAGTAAACCAGTGTCTGAATGTCCACACACTATTTACCTACAGGGGCACTGTTAGGGGTCACCCATTTTTAGAGGCGTCCGAATGTCCCAATTGGTGAGAGAGTAGTGCACTCAAAAATTTCCTACAATGCATCTTGAAAAGTAGTGGGCATCAGTGGTCATTGTCGATCAGAATGCATTGCGAGAGTTGGAAAAAAAACAACAGCTGCGACAGGGGCTTTAACTGGACACAAACACGACTGAATGAAGCAGATAGAAGCGCTGGTTTGATCCTGATTATGAGTAAAAAACCTCTTAAATAAACTGTTATAGTGTAAAGTTGCTTGTGTTAGCTGCTTAACTTAGCTTGAGCTGTTAAAAAAAGCAATAATTGACACATTTGGATATAAAAAAAAAGAAATATTCCAGCCCTGTTTACATGAGATCTAGCTTGACAAAAACTTGTATGGTTATTACTGAGCCATAAAAGACTTGTCCCAGTCCAATCTGAGCGTTATTTGTGACAGAAATCAAGTTTTGTTTTTTACTTTTTTTTCACCCAGACCCAGAGTCACGTGACCTGACTGTAGTGAGGCGTGTATCCGACTCTCTGTGTGAATGAGGGCGCTGTAGAGTCCACTAAAAAGAGGTAAAAAAAAAGAGGTAAAGAGGCTGTGTGAATGAAGGGTCAGGGATTAGAGTGGACATTCGGACACAGCTGAGAAAAAGGCTTCCATTTTAGAGGGACAGGAAGCCATGTGATGATGGATCTATCAACGATGGATCTATCAGTTTTAATACAAAAGAAAAATGGAGGAGCACATCGTTTAATCCCATCTCGGAGTTCAATGGGGAAAAAACGCTCTGGATCAAAGAGTTACCATGGTGACTGACTCAGGGTTTAGGTCAGTCTCAGGCCTCCTGCTGAACCGGCCCAATGATCATATTCAGTACTTTTAACAGCAAATTAAAACTATTTCTACCACTATATCCTCAAACATCACATTGCAGGGTGATACAGACATAAATGAATGCCTTAGTAATGCACAGCGGCTCTGTCAAAGCTGTGAATAAAGCACCGCACTCTATGTGATCGCTTTCGAAATATGTTTTCAGATGTGGCCCTCGATTAAAAAAAAGTTTTGGGCACCTCTAGTTTAGGTTAGCTCTCTCTGTGATGTCACGTCTTTTCAGGGTTAACAAAGTCTGAGTTTGGCCTAAACTGACTCTGAAAACAGGGTCTTAGTCTCCTGCATTTATCGTCCAACTGGTGAACTGCTCTGTCCAAGCTGCCCACGATTCGACTTTTAGACAGTAGGTTTGTCAAAAATATCGAAAATCAGATATTAAAAAAGAAACTAGATACACATTTGAGCAGGTATCAGCACTGAAACGAAACATAAACTGGATGCATTTTGACCTTTTCGTGAACAGTTTCATCTTGAGTTTTATCAGAACAGTGTAATACCACAAGCTGTAATAAACAAACACTGCTATTTTATGTTGAAAATTACAATATTAGCCCATTCTGTAGTACCGAAAATTGAGTTTGAAATGTTTAAATCATGTTTTATCCACTGATCCGAAGGTTGGTGGTTCAAATCCCACTCTCAACATAAAACATCATTGGTTGAGTGGTCAGATCCATTCACCCACATGTTGGCAGTGTGATTCCAGGTCCCACAGACAAATACTGTCCTTGGGCAAGACACTTATCATATCCTGACAACACTAATAGTCAATTTGATCAGTTTTAGCTTCTGGAAAAGTTGGATGTATTGAATTCTGTGGTCAGGTTTGTAGTTGTTACTCAAGTCGTCATTAGTAAAACTTAAATATTGTAACCTCGCACTGGTAGCAGGCTTGCAATTTTTTATATAAACAGTGCGAAAACAACCCACATTTCCGTCCCAAGCCTCCCTGTACTGTGGGCAGCGTAGTTTATTTAAAGATCTATCATTTCTTCCTGAGTATTTCCTTTTAATAGTTCAATCCTGTAACAGTTTTTGGGCGGGCGCAGATGGCAGCAGCCCGAGGGAATCCCATTTGAAAAACCCTTTAGAGACTCTTTGGTTCGCTCTGATGTGGGCCAATCGCGACCACAAGTTTTCTGGCGCGTGATTGGCTGTCGAACCCGCGGCTTCCTGTCTGGGCCCCAGTGTCCTGCTGTGGAGGAAATGAGAGAGGCGGGCGGAGGTTTGCGTCACAAGTCTGGTCCTGTCTGCTGCTCGTTCAGTGTTAAAAGATGTGAATGAAAGGTACTCTGCGGAACTAATTCAGGTGTGTTGTTTTTGGTTCCCAGAGATAGTGTGGGTTTTTGAAATAAGCTCATAATATATCAGCCAAGCCACTCAATCAATCGTATATTTCTGTCAAGAACTGCAGACGTGGTTCAGGCTCAGGTGACTTAGGTAGGTATCGAAGGTAGATTTGTGTAGCAGCGATTTTCAGGTTTGGCATCAGCACACGTTAAAATCAAAATGGACTTTTCAGAGCTTTTCAACCATGTTCTAGTTGTTTTCTTCGTTTTTACCCTCTCAAAGCTGTATTTGGAGTGATTCATGTTTGAGTAACCTTTAATCGCTTATTTTCAAGACTCTATTTTGCCGATCAAGCCCTGTTCTCACCTCCCCACTGTGACATACGCACTTCGTTTTTCAGTTTTACTTTCTTAATCTGTGATACTTGTAGGATTCAGCAGCGTCGCATCGTCATTTTGGTACAGGGGCTCTTTTTTGATGATCCCCACTGCGCACTGCAGTTTTCTGACGCAGAAACCATTGGGCTTGTTTCTTTCGTTTTAGATGAATATTGTGTTTTAAAATGCGCAGATTGTAACATCATGATCCATGGATGTCTTAGATTATAGCTATAGAGCAGACACAAGAATAATAGGGCTGTTTTAAATCGATACCCGACACATAATAAACATTCAAACATTCACACTAGCTCAGAGAATCACAATCTAATAAATACATTACCAATATAAAAACAGAACAAAAATTATAAAGTGCCGTTCATGGAGAAGCTGAAGGATCAAAGCTGCTTCGTAACTGTTTTGTAGATTTTCGAGCTAATATAAAGACTAATTGTGAAAATGTGCTTTTAAGATAAGATAAGATAAGATAAGATAAGCCTTTATTAGTCCCACAGTGGGGAAGGAAATTCCAGCATTGCACCGCACACATAGAGAACAGGCACACATAGAGAACAGAAGAAACAGGGTAATAGATAAATAGTAAGAAATAATTTAAGAAGTAGATTCAAAAATAAAACTCTAATATACACATATATATACATATAGATATACAAAGTGAAAGTGATAAAGTGACTTGGGTATTGCACATGGGTTTGATTAAATATGGTTGAATGACACATGTTCAGTGTTAACAGTGTTCATTGTATAGTCTGACAGCAGCAGGAAGGAAAGACCTGCGGAACCGATCTCCTTCACACACAGCGAGGGTGGTGAAATCAGTCTGTCACTAAAGCTGCTCTCCAGGGCAGACAGAGCGTCCTGCAGGGGGTGAGACTCATGGTCCAGCATTGAGATGACCTTAGCCAGGACCCTCCTGTCCCCCACCTCCTGCACTGAGTCCAGAGGACAGCCCTGGACAGAGCTGGACTTCTTGATGATCTTGTCCAGCTTCTTCCTCTCCCTCTCTGTGATGCTGCTGCTCCAGCAGACCACACCGTACAGGATGGCTGATGCCACCACAGAGTCATAGAAGGTCTTCAGGAGTGGCCCTCTCACTCCAAAAGACCTGAGTCTCCTCAGGAGACTCTTTAAGTGTACCTGAATCATGTGCTCGAAGTAAATAAATAAATAAAATAAAATACATAAATAAATAAATAAATAAAATAAATAACAATAAATAAAATAAATAAATAAATAAAATAAAATAAAATGCATAAATAAATAATAATAAAAAACATGCATAAATAAATAAAATAAATGCTAAAATAAATGCATAAATAAATAAATAAATAAAATAAAATGCATAAATAAATAAATAAATAAATAAAATGATACATGCATACATAAATAAAATAAAATAAAATAATAAAATAAATAAAAATGGTACTTTGGTATTGGGTACCTGTGTCCTTGAAAGGAAGGAGGTGGTGGAACTCCTGAGGATGGGAGTCACAGCTCACAGTATCGGAGGCTATGACTGATGTACAGAGCCTCAAGACTCGCACCAATCAACCACCTGGACCCTGTGACGATTTGACTCACTTTAGTCCCGTCTTTCAGTATCAGATTGCCAGACCATGCTACCAAGGAGTACACATGGGATCATAAACAATAATATAGTTTCTTGTGATAAAAAAATGGTCGACAAGAATCACTCGTGGGACATTTATATAATCACGAGAGTCGCCAACAAAAATAATCTGCATTACATCACCAGAACCTGCAGAGCGACTTCTCTCCTGATGATCTCTTCACTGTTGTTTTCACTTATAACAAACTGCAGAACTATAAAGCTGTTTAAATATGGAGCTGGTTCATTATATTAAAAGTATATTCACATTCAGAACATTTTTAACATGTCAGCAACTTTAATAGTTATCGTGATATAATTGTTAATCGCAATTTTTTGGCCATGATAATTGTGTGATGCCAAATTTCAACATTGTCCCATGTCTACCAAGAAGAAAGTTAAAACTGATTCAATAAAGGCTGTATATAAAAGAGAGCACTGTATTGTCTATGGTAAATGTGACAGCGTTCAAAAGCAGAAAAGACGCGGTGCCTTTGTTTCACTCAGCTTCAGGACTTTCTCTTTTTTGCTTCACCCCTCAGTCCCAGGATGATGGAGGCCTCTGGTCTGCCCTCGTTCCTCCTGAAGTCAATGTCTTTGTTGGGTAGACTAGCCAAAAATTCCTCTCAAATAATCCTCAACATATAAAAAATTTTGTGAATGTAAAAATGCATACTCCACTGTAATGATAAACTGATTTATTCCCAGAGATGCATAGTACTCAGTTACATTTACTTGAGTAACTTTTTAAAGAAGTTGTACTTTTCAGAGAGTACTTTTTCTAAACAGCATACTAGGAGTAGTGATGGGTGTAGTAGTGATGGTGTAGTGACGTGTAGTGATGGTGTAGTGACGTGTAGTAGTGACAGTGTAGTAATGGTATAGTGTAGAGTAATGCCTTGCAATGAGTAGGTGTAGTGAGGAGTAGTAGTTGATGGCGTTGTAGTGATGGTGTAGTCGTGATGGAGTAGTGACGATGTAGTGATGGTGTAGTAGAGATGATGCAGTGATGGTGTAGTAATGATGGTGTAATGATAGTGTAGTAGTGACTGTGTAGTAATGATGTAGGTGTCGTAGTGACGGTGTTGTAGTGACGGAGTAGTGACGATGTGTAGTGACGATTGTAGTGATGGTGTAGTAGTGATGCAGTACGGCTGGTGTAGTAATGATGTCATAGTAACGTGTAGTGATGGGGTAGTAATGATGATGTAGTGACGGAGTAGTAGTGACGGTGTTGTAGTGATGATGTAGTGATGGTGTAGTAGTGACAGTGTAGTGACGGTGTTTGTAGTGATGGTGTGTAGTAGTGACAGTAGGGGGCGTAAGCTTTCCCTACTGTGACAAAAACCAAGAAAAAGCAGCCTACAAGACGTCACTACACCATCACTACACCATCACTACACCACATCAACTACACCCTCACTACACCATCACTACACAATCACTTACACCCATCACATGACACTCAAAAAGAAGCTCTAATTCGCAAGTAACATTACTCTTCTTAAGTACAATTTTTGGCTACTCCACCCTCTTCTCCTCATTACCGTATATATACACATCACCCAACCACACAATTCTTCGCAAATTAATTTTAAAGATTCACCCATTTCATAAATCTGATTAAGAGAAAAATGGAATGACTGGCTCAGACTGGAAACGCTTGTAATGGGATTATAATGTATTTGGCAAATCTAAATCAGATAATGGGCTGTTGTTCACTTTTATTGTTCGCAAATTTCCTGTTGGAAGTATAAACCAGCGTTTCGTATTACACACTGTCTGACCTCTCATCATAAGTCTTAAGGCAATAATGTTCTTTTTTGTTTTTTATGAATGGATTCTGCGTGTGTGTCATCCAAGTGCGCTGTCTCATGTTATTGCAGTTATTTGTTTAAGTAGGTCTCAACCCTATTGCACTGAATTCAAAACTAAACAGAACAAAATTGCATTTCATCCCTGAGAAATAAAATACAGATTGAATAAATGGATTACAGCATTTGATGAACAAAAGGGCAGACGGTGTTTTTGCAGATCTGTTGAGATGGATGGAGAGTGTTTAGGCTTGCAAACTGTCGTGAGGAATCAAATAAGGAAATAACTATTGACTGTTAATAATCGTTACGAGTGTAAAAAAGACTATGCTGCTAAAATACATTTGTCAAATATTGCTCATTTCTCTTCAGTTAAAACTTATATGATAATGATATGATAATATATGACACACTGGAATAATATTTTTTGCAGGTCAGTATTTATTCATTTGTATATTTTCTTTACACTACTATGACTTTTTGGGGGGATTTTTTGGCTGTATGATAAAATTTGAGCTGTAGAAAGTTGACTAAATAACGTATATTTGTGTAGATTAAGAAATTTTTGTTTGTTTTGTTTACTCTCGGGTTGTTGTGTGGCATAAATGAGTTTTGGTGTCATCGTTTATCATAATAAATTCAAAATATCACCGTGACAGGCGTACATGAGCGTGTCTTTACCTGCTTTACATGTTTCACTTCATGTAGACTTCCTCATGTGTTGGTTGTAAATTATGGTGTTGTGATGTGTGGTTTTAGTAGATGGGATGGTGTAGAAGTAATAGTGTAGTCAGTGACGGTGTAATGATGTGTAGTAGTTATGTGGTGGTAGTGACGTTGCAGTAGCAGTGGCGGTGTAGCAGTGATGGTGTAGTAGTGACGGTGTAATGGTGACAGTGTAGTTGTGACGGTGTAGTGACGGTGTGATAGTGTAGTAGTAATGGTGTAGTGATGGTGTAATCGTGACAGTGTAGTGGCGATGGTGTAGTACTGGTGTGATAGTGTAATAGTAACGGTGTAGTGATGGTGTGATAGTGTGGTAGTAATAATGGTGTAGTGATGGCTGTAATAGTGACAGTGTGGTTGTGATGGTGTATGTAGTGATGGTGTGTAATAGTGACAGTGTAGTAGTGATGGTGTAATAGTGACCGTGTAGTAGTGACGATGTAGTGATGGTGTAATAGTGACAGTGTGTTAGTAGTAACGGTGTAGTGATGGTGTAATAGTGATAGTGTAGTAGTGATGATGTAATTAGTGACGGTGTAGTAGTGACGTTTGTAGTAGTGACGTGTTAGTGATGGTGTAATAGTGACAGTGCAGCAGTAGTGACGGTGTTTGTTTGTAGCGGCAGTGTGGTTAGTGATGCCGTTTTAGTCAGACAGTGTAGAATAGTGATGTGTAGTACTGATGGTGTAGTGAAATATCTTGTTGGCTGTTTTACTTGGTTTTCCCAGACAGTAGTGGAAGGCTTACGCCCCCTACTGTCAGTGGGACGCCTTCTCCACACCATATCTGACCACTGCCAAGAGAGACAAAAAACACACCGTGGACTGGAACAATGCCAGGGGTCATCTGTGCAGAAAGCAAACAAAACACCAGCGCTCGATCAAAGAGACCAACGAGGTCCACCAGACGAGGTCCACGAGGCTTATGAATCGTAACGAGGGAGCGTACACCAATTCACACACATGGGATGCAGTCCTGAAGGAAGACGCCAGACTGTAGGGGGGGTAACGCTTCCCCTACTGTCCAACAACCACCAAGTAAAAGCAGCTTACAAGACACATTACTACATCATCACGTGACGCTTTCTGAGGCAGATACAGGAAGTGAAACATGTAAAGCAGGTTAACAACTGTATGAAAAAATAAGAATCGCGCAAAACGTTTCAAATATAGCACAGTTATTAATTCAAAATGAGACAAAAAATATTTTTACTCAATAAAAATTATGATTTCACTGGTCAGATAATCTAAACGAGAGTTACTGTTGACTGAGTCCAGAGAGGAGCCCCTACAAAATAAGATGCCCTCTTCATATAGAGAACAAGAAGTAAAGGCCCACCAAGATGGATTTTGTACCGGAAGACTTAGACTTTGTACTATGCTCCATGATTAGGTAGAGAAAAGTAGGCATACTCACAGGTCCGTCAACAAGAAAATATAAGTGTCTGGGGCAAGAAGAAGGCATCACATGGCATCCCCACATGGCTTCCGAAACCCAGGGTCTCTAAGGGGGCCCCGGGACAACAGACCCCTTTGTCGCCCCCTGTTGACTCCATGCTCCGGACCTTTGTTGCTTAAGTCTTAGGAAGTTGGACATACTCATTTAATTATGGCTAAGAACTGGTCTGGAATCATCAGCAATGAGCCAGCGCTAAATATAGCTTATATTAGCCTACTGTTTAAGATTTAGCTTGTTACAGGTCTGGCTAGCATTAGCACGCGCAAAACTCCACATATAAAAACCCCACCTGATCTTTGAATCAATTCGATCAGCTTTAGTAGAGCAATTCATTTCTGCAGTGTGACCTGAAATATTTTGAACCTACTGTCCCAAGATACCCTGTCGTGTCCGTCCCCTTCCTGTCCCCCCCGTCCCCTCCCCTCGTCTCTCTCTCAGAGCCCCTCTTTTACCTGGACGTGGGAGAGTCGACCGGGGGCCAAAAGGAAGAAGCCACATGTTGGACATGGAAGTCGTGGCTCGGTCCAAAGCTGACATACGCTGGGCCAATGCAAACACCTGCTCTCTGAGTTTAAGAGGTGTCCAGAGATTACATCACTACACCTCCACCAGGCACGCTACAATGACAGAGATAAAAGCCTACCATAAGTTCTGCTACGTTTTTTTCACAATTTTTTTCAAAGGTTTTCCTCGGGTAATAAGCCACACTTCAAAACCCATGTCAAGTATTTAGTTCCTCTTCAGCTATTTGTATAATTTGATCCATCAGTCTCCGTAGTTGGTGGTCTCCTGTGCTTGCAGTTTTCAAACTTCAAACTTAAAGGCGCACTATGTAACTTTTCTTGCGGTGGGTCTGTCTTGTCGTCTACTTGCTCTCCACGAAGATTTTTTTCCTCAGTACGGCATTAAAAACTTGTAGATCTCCATGGAGACAAAGATGAACAAGCCCCAGACAAGATAAAGGTTAAATGCATTTTCAAACCATAGCGCGCCAGCTGCAATTTAAAAAAAGATCGCTATGTTTAATGCCGTACTTTGGAACATTTAGAGGCAAAGCAGACAGTAGAGAACCCAACCCCTTCCCTATCAGCATCACCATTTTTCTCCTCGGTTTTGGGTCTAAAGTGGTCCCGGAAATGGTTAAGCCACATCAAAAGTCATGGTTGCTGCCACACGTGAGGCCGCTGTGGTTAGGGGCTGGTCTTTGAAGTGGGAGATGCAGCGCAGCACCGGACAGCAACAGACACTGCAGTGCATCAGGTTCACACTCGTGGTTTTTTTTAAGTAATTTTACATAGATTTTCAAACACTTGATATAATAATACTATTTCACTTTATAAGTGTCTTTTAAATCCTCAAGGACCCAGGTGCAGAACAAGGTAAAGAAGAACTCGTGTGTGTTTGGTGATGTGATGTCAGGTTGTCGCTGAACAGGTCAGTTTTGAGTCATATTTGAAGAGAAGAAGGGAGTCGATGTTATAGCAGAAGTGGGGCGGGTTTGAGTGATTTCCAGAGCTGGGAAACTCACATTTTAAAAAATTGAGATTAATATAAAATGAGTTAATTGAAAGCGTCACATAGGCAGATTTTTGAAAAACTTCACTTGAACTCGGAAGGAATGGACTGAAGAAGATTATTACAAATGAAGGATCCTTTAGGCTAAAAGTTTCATTTTTGTTCAAAAATAGTGTCATATCAGGGCCACTGGATATATCCCACCATTTGTCAAATACCATTTTTAAACTAGACCTATTCGCAAAAAGGATTCCAGCGCTTTTTACTATGTTACGGTGTGGCCTACTGGTTTTTGGAGTATTTCTGCATTTTTTTGTTTGTGGTATGTAATCTTGAATTATGCTTCTTTTCAAGAGACATTTTGCCGATAATCTTCGTTTGTACATCCACCGTAAACACCCACTGATACTCGTAGGCTTCGCTAAGGTTGATTAGTTATGTTTGGTACAAGATGCAAAAAATAAAAAATCCTCGGCTCGGCTAGCTGTGGCAGTAGCCACAGGGGGCCATTAGGCGACGTCGGCTCCCATTGGACACCAACATGGAAAGCAGGGGACTTGTTCTTTTATTAAGTCGTTTAGATGCATCTGGCGATGTAAAAGTTGCAAATTCTAACATAAAACATCACGATGTCCGAGATTAGACTACAGAGACGCAAACACAGAAGATCTGATTTT
>JAIEZT010001040.1:0-24342 GCA_019594935.1 Periophthalmus modestus | reverse complement strand
CCACTCTGCTTTTCTGCCCCCGTTCAAAAAGAACACCCTGTTTTCATGAAAACGCTTAAATATTCATCTCTTTTTAAGTGAGACTTGGTGTGGAGCAGCTGCTGCCAAAAATTACATCCCACCAGCCAATTTTTTATTTATTTTTTGTCGAAGGCCAGAGACCTTTGTCCCTCTTTTTACATGTTCGATAGCGTCAAACCAGAAATTTGCAAACAAAACAACCTCAACAAGTTCTGGGAGAGAGTAAGTCAAATCTGAATGTGAAATATGGACGAATCATTTTTTTTTTTTAACCCGGTCACCGTGGCTGATGGACCACAAGCAACCTACTTGACTCCAGTTGAGAGACAGCTAGGATCTACAGTGACCCCCTAGTGGTCCATCCCTCCATGTTACCACTATAAACCCGGTGCAATGGTCCTGGGAAAGATTTGGCAAACACAGACAACATGCAACTCCTTATAAATACCTTTATCGTTCAGATATATTATCAATGGACACAATCAATTTTGGGACGGTTTTCTTGCACACTAGTGGACTTTTTTTTGGGTTATTTTTCTGCAATATGAAAAGATTTTAGCTGTATAGAAGGTTGAAAATATGAACAAAAAAATGCATAAATAGCTACTTAAAGGGCTCATATTACGCCAATTTTTGATCGGTTCTAATGTTTCCTCGTCACAAACAGACATGGAGTTGTGTTTTTGTTTTCTTATTTCAAACAGGTGTTAAACCCTGCATAGGCATTTACGCTGTGCTCTTCTCTCAAACTCAGAACTGAAAAACACTGTGTTCCACCTGGTGATGTCATCATGTGGTAATACAGGAAATGCTCGCTGTGTTTTTTAAAACTCCAAAAACCTTCACTAGAATCAGTTGGATCATTTCGGTGACTGAAATTTGCCACTTATCACACTACGGAACTAAAGGTAAAAAAAGAAGCTGTTAACTTGAAAAATAACCACTTCATCATGACATTCACAAGGTGGAACGGGAGCATGTTGAAGCTTTGGAGATGTTTACAGACTATAATCAAGTGTTGACTCCGACATGTTGAATGAAACAAAAACACCACTCCAGGTCTGTGGTGTGTTGAGAGGTAACAGCAATTAGAACATTGATTAAAGCTCACGAGATTCATTTTTTGGTGTAATTTTACCTTGTAAGTGTTGGCATTTGCGCTTATTTCACTGTAAGATTGGTGTTTAAAAATTTTGAGCTCGTATAAATGAAACACTGTAGTTACAGTGAATAATTCTCTTGATTTGGTTTAAATGGTTTTTTGCGTATAAATAATTAATCATTATTTTCTTTAATTTCTATTTAAAAATGTGTTACCCGGACAGACCTAGCAAACCATCTTCTATCATATGGTGATTGATTGGTTTGTGAACATAAATACTCCTTCGTAATGTCCGTTCATTCACAACTAGCAGAAAACCCGCGATCGGCAGTCAACACACTTTGTCCTTGGCTACATTTTCCATTGGGCCACGGTTTTGATTCCAAACGTCACTGACATCTATATGAACGCAAACAGAAAGACAACCTTTGACTTTTTAAACAAGCTATTTCTGTTTACTGCCGCTGTTAACCCTCCGCCAACAGGGACGGACACACGACGTGCATGATTACGGCTGTTATCTCATATACTGCTCGTACATGGAGAAGCTTGGATATGATTTGCCCAAATGAACTGCGCCTATTCATTGTAACGACAAGCGGTGGAGAAGAAGGGAAGAAGAAACTGTCGCGGTGGCTGTCACTTACATCAAAGAGGACAGACAGCCGGCTACAAGTTCGCTCGGAACCGAAGCTCAAATGTCCCACCTTCATGCTCAGGTAAGGACGTTTAGCTTTAATTCTTAACCCATTCAAACATATTAAGGGATGAGGAATATAAAAAAATATAATCGTTTATCGTGATTAAAAGGGTCAACGTCAGACTAGAACTGATTGGGGACAGTGTTATTATAATCATGAGGAACCATCAACCACAGACAGTCGCCGTTTACGTCACCAGAATCGTGCAGGTTTATAACAGAGTCTAGGTCTGATCCAGCAACAATAAAAAATATAAAATCTGTCATGTGGACCAAACTTTGTAGAGGGTAAAGACGTTTGCTGCTGATTCAAGCGGTTTCTCCAGTTTCTCCAGCAGTAATTCTGACCAGAACTGAAGAAAGAAGCGGCTTGACGAGCAGCCAAACGGTCAGATTTTATTTATTTTTGCGATAAATTTCCGTAACAGTTGACCTCACGCGAGAGCCATCGTGTATTTGTACACTTTGAGGAAAATTCCAAGCCGTAAACAATAATGTAAAGAGACAGCTAAAACAGTATAGAAATTTTGAGTCAGTGAGCTCTAATTTGAATGAAAAACCCAGAGAAAAAATACTGAAGATGGTCTCAGTAGCGCCACCTCAAAATTCGATTTACACTGCAACCAATGGGCAGCCTGTCTCATAGACAAATGAAACTTCGCATCACAAATAGATACGTCAGGGACAGGTAAAAAATTATATTAAGGCTCTGCCCTAAACTCTACAGGAAGTCGGCCTTAATTAGATCAAACCGATCAACTCAGCATAATCTTTTGACATCTCTCCTACAGTTTCATCAAAAACACTCCAACTTGGGCCAAAAGACAAAAATTCAAAAACCCATGTGCAACCAAAAGGTTATCAATTATATTTTTAATAAAAATGTGAGCGTGGTCCAGGTTTCACAAATGGTTGGAGGATTTGGACTCCAGACTACGGCAGCATCATTCGGGACATATCTTAAAAGGTTGTTAAAAATAATTTACATGGAAGTCCAGGTGTAGTCCTGTGGGTCATAATGAGCCAAAATCAGCCATTTTGGAGAGCATAAAAATCCTTGTAACTTTTATAAACCATCATCTGATTTAAGCTAACCCGTGTGTAGAAGTTTGGGTATTTTGATGATCTAGACATAATATGAGTGAATTAAAGTTATATCTTTAAAAGTTGCCTCCAGAGCCCCGGCAAAAAGGCAGAATGGGATGGAAAATTGGTATGAAATTTTGGTATACAAACTCTGTCTCCTGAACAAAAGAAGGCAATGAAGGCCCGAGGCCCTATATCGTAGCCATATTTGCATAACCAATGGCACTACATTATGGAAAAAACAAGTGAAGTGGGAAGTAAAATGTGTTTTCGCGTAATCCAGTAAAGTTTGGTACACCTATTTTTGTGTGACTCCCAAGCAAAAAAGGTCCTATATACCTCATTCCATCTGTGACGCGAAGGCGGCCATTTGAATGCAAATATGCAGATGTAAAATATAGCCCTCGTACATAAAAAAAAAACTGTCCTAAAGTTTTTATCTGGGACCTCCAAACGGAGGCATTATCATCAGGAACATATCTGGGATCTAGATGGTGTTAAAACAATTCACAGAATTCTCGGACTGCGGTCATAACAAGCTTCTCAATGAAGCGGCCATTTTGAAAGCATAAAAATAATCCTGCAACTTTTGCAACATCATCGGATTTAAAAAAGACCCATATAGCGTTTGTGTATTTGAAAAGATCTGGACAAAATGAAACGTGCAATTTAAACTTATATATTTGAAAATGGCTCTCCAAACGCCCCATGCAAAACATGAAAATGGCTACAAACACATTTATCCTTTTTTTTTTTTTTGTAGTATTATTATTTTATACTTGTCTTGATATTTGAAATAAATTTAACAAACCTATTTGTTTCCTGTAACTACCACAACTAACACCAAACACTGAACACTGAAGTACAAAGCACACATAAAAACACATTTAAAATAAAAATGTATTCATTTTTTTCCCAATGCAGTTAAAATAAGTGTTTTTCTAAGCTGGCGTTAGGAGGGTGAGGTTTTAATTGTGAGGACAATCCTGTGTGCGCTGGTGTAGAGCTGTATCTCTCAGTATGAACTTTCGAGATGTCTTCACTGAGTTTTTTGCTTACTATTTTGTTCCTCTCTGAGCTCATTTTGAAGAACTTGAATGTCATTCTTAAGCTCCTCTATGTTCTCACTTTGACCTTTGCCTCCTCTGTCAATCTCTCACACTCTTGCCTTCACAGATTGTGTCTCATGTGCTGATGTTGGAGTTGTCCTCTCCAGGTCTTTGCTGCTACTCTCTGAGTCTTTCTCCAGTGGTCATTCTTGTTCTACTCTGACCCTGCATAGTTGGTCTGACAGTTAACCAATTTGTCTGCAGCTCCTGGTTTATCTCTCTCTCGTGGTTCAGCTATTTTGTAGAGCGATGACCTCTTTTAATCAGCTCCTCATTTCGCTCTGAGCCAGAACTTTAGCCGCCTGTGATTTCATCTCCAATGTTGCTAAAGTTTTCAGAGACTTAAAAGCCTGATGATGACTTGGATGTTTTCCCGATGAAGCCTTTTCTTCTTCTATTGCAGGGCTCTGGTTGCTCTCTGGTTTCTCCTCTCTGAGCTTATTTGAAGAAATGAAATCTTTTTTAAGCTCCTCCATGTTCTTTTCAGGGGTCACTCTTGCTCCTCTGACCTTGCCATAGTTGGTCTGCAGTTGACCAACTTCTGTCCACAGCTCCTGGTTTTATCTCTCTCTCGTGGTTTAGCTCATTCTGAAAAGAGTCACAAAGTGGCTATTTTGAAAAGCTTAAAAATCCTGGTAACTTTTGCCAACATCATTCCAACTTAAAATAGACTTTGTGTATTTTAAGACCTGGACAAAATGATACTTGGATTAAACTTATATTTTAGGAACTGTTCTCCAGCGCCCCTGCAAAGTTAGAATGGGGACCAAAAATTTAACTCCAAAGTGACAGTGGCAATTTTATCAAATATCAAGCCAGTGTTGATAGGAAAGCCTCTCCACTGAAGAGTGCCATTCTGTGGATGCAAGGGTTGTGAGGGCCTTTATCACTGCGCTTACAGTTTTAATATTTAAAAACTGTAATTATTCATTTTTTATAACATCCTTTGTCAAACTGTCAACAACTTTAATAATTCACCCAATAAATACATCACATTTTAATACCGTCCCCTGGCTATTATCTATACTCCAAAAAAGTAAATGAATATACCCCTCAACAAGTTTGATTTCATAACGTCATATGCTGCTCTATTTCGATACTAAGGAACAGACCAAGTTCTAATACCATGATAATAAAAAAAACAACACTCTGGTTTCGTCCTGTTTCGTCCTGGTTTCGCCCTGGTTTTATCCCGGTTTAGTCCCGGTTTAGTCTCAGTTTAGTCTCAGTTTAGTCTCAGTTTAGTCCTGGTTTAGTCCTGGTTTCGTCCTGGCTTAGCCCTGGTCTTTATCCCGGTTTAGTCCCGGTTTAGTCCTGGTTTAATCCTGGTTTCGTCCTGGCTTAGTCTTGGTTTTTAGTCCTGGTTTAGTCGCGGTTTAGTCCCGGTTTAGTCCCGGTTTAGTCCTGGTTGTAGTCTTGCTTTAGTCCTGGCTTAGTCCTTGTAGCGGCCAGTGGCCCTGTGCCACCAGCTACTTGACTTACAGAGTCCAAAGGTGTTAGAACGCGTGGTAAAAGAGACCCAATACTCGTGTGTTAGTGAAGAATCCTTTTATTTCCCTTTTTCTGCACTTCCACAACCACGTTCAAAAACTGTATGCCTCTACTCTGTAGCAATGTCACATCCTCAATTAGTCCCTAAGTAGGCACACCTGGGCACACCCAGCTAGACCTGATGGGAAGCACAGTGCCACCCAGTGGCTGGCAGTGCAAACATACAAACGGTCTCAACATGGCTCTAACAGTCCTGGTTTAGTCCTGGTTTAGTCCTGGTTTAGTCCTGGTTGGTCCAGTAGGTTCATAAGATCTTACTAAAGCTTCAAGAAATTTCTGTGCTGGGAATGTGAATTTTTTTTGTATCGATACCTGGTTTACGACTATCTAATTTCGATACTAGTTTTAGGATCAATTAGTATCAGATCTTTTATATTTTGATGACCCTATCAAATACAATAACAAGGTAGACAATGCAAATGAAAGAAAATTATGGATTTCACTGCTATTTGGTTGTTAAATCGTGGTATTTTTTGGGGTTTTTCCCCTCATAATCATCATCACTTTGATATCTCGATAGCCCTACGCCTACGCCCAGGTGAGTCTCAAGGCAGACTCAAAGCACTGAAATAGTGCCTCAGTGTGAGATTTATTTGTGATTAACTAGAGAACTGGACCGGGAAGCTTATTTTCTCATCTGTAGTTGTGGAAAAATCAAAACATTCGTAGCAGGACAGAAACACAGTGGTGGAGTTGACCACTGTGACCAATCTCGCTGTCAGTGGGACCTCGTTTGATAAGATTTGGGCTCAGATCGTGAACGCAGAGCCGTCTAATCAAAAACCAATGTCACTATTTGGTAACTGCTGGGGAGTAGTAATCGTTATTAAGGTGAGACACGACAGGGTGACGGGATTTAACTAAGAAAATAGAATAATGAAGTTTCTTGAGTAGATTACTGCGACAAAATGAAACAATATGACTGGTAATTACTGCAGTGTTCTATAAGTCTATGCTATAAGTACCATAAATTTCAAACTATAAGCCGCTACTTTTTCCCCACGCTTTGAATCCTGCGGCTTATATTAGGGTGCGGCTAATTTATAGATTTTTACAGGTTTACAACCACCGGGGGGCGCTCTCTAGCAGTAAAATGTAAAAAGTGAGACAGACATGGAGAAAGATTATTATTATTAAGAATGTACTAGTTTGATTTTGAACTGTTTTGCGCATCATACCACAGTCTCATCATGGAAAACCACATGAAGAAATGAAAAGGAGGTGGGCAGTGTTTTAGTGGTGCACAACATGATTTAAACAACATCAACTTTACATCATCAGAACATGAACAAACTTGAACATAGGGAATGAGCTTGAGCAACAACATCCTGCATCGTCTATAAACATCATCATTATCTGCCGTGTCCGCAGCGACGATACGCCCTCCGAGAGATTTAATTAGGCCCGAGCCCCTACAGGGCAGGGCGTAGGGCCTATTGCTTACACAATGATGAGTGCATAGGCTTTGCCCATGCACTCATCATTGCTAACTGTCTTGCCAAAATTGTGCGCGAAAGTCGCCCCCTGCACAGATTCCACTGTCCCAGCAAACCCATGCCGTAGGCAGGGGCCATCTTTATTACTGCTAAAATGAATGGAAGTCAATGGGGGCCAGGTCAATGGCGGGCCCCGGCATCATTGACCCCACGGTGACGTGGGGAAGGTCCTGAGCTTTCAAAAACGTCTATAATATTTCAAACAGACATTTCAAAGTCTTATAACGGACTTATTACCTTCATTGAACAACATGAAATTTGGCACACCGGTTCTTCACGTTGTCCCGGTCAAAAAAAGTCCAGGGTCCAAACTTTGTATTTTGCACGGTGTTGCCATGGCGATGCCTGGAAAACCCCATGTGGTGCATTTTGTGCATCAGTGCTCCCAATGGTCTTTGACTTTGTTTGGTCACAAGTGCAGCCCAAAGCCACAATACAACAAAAGCAAGTGGCGGATCAGCGCCACCTACAGGGAGTGCCCCCGGTCGGCCGCAGTACAAAGCGCGGCCCGCAAGGGCCCGTTCAAATGCCGCTTGCGGCTTTTAATTTTAGTTGTACCCTCAACACAACATTAGAAGGGCAAAGGGATCAGGATATCTCATGTGTGTGTCGTCTTTGGTCCTACAGACCATGATCATACTCTTAGTTGTGTTATACTTAATATCATGCTCCACACCATAAAATCATCAGAAATGTACGGTATTAATTATGCTACTTAAAAAAGCTAAGAAAACATGTTTTGCGGTATTTTTCCAAGCTATAAAAAACACATAATGCTGCGTTCAGACCATTCATCCATTCACTTTCTTTGGTGACCATGCCGCCAAAATCCATTTTGGTTTGCGAGTGCCATGGATGTTGTGTGTTTTCTCTGTCTCTTTGTGAACGATGTCCAGGTTGAGAGAGTGTCTTTAGTGTATTTAAGTCAGTTCTGGGGGCAGCTAAAACGGGTGACTAAATGGAGCCAAAAAACTCCATTCTTTTTGTGCTGTCTTTCCCTTTTCTTCTTCTTCTTCTTCGGGATAATGACATCACTACGTCACTGGAGCGTAGTCTTGATTAGTTGCCATCAGATTTGCGTCATGCTGATGTTTGAAAATGCTCCACAGAAACACAGGATGGCTTAGACGTGGGTCCACCATAGATTCTGAATTCAACTCCCATGGATTATTTTAATGCCCTACTGCGAAAACATTCTAGGCAAAGCAATCTACATGGACGACAGCATAAAGTTTACATAGTACTGCTTTAATTACTGCCTGTAATATTCAAGGTACACTGCAAACATGGCACGTGTGGATCATTAAGTAAATCCTGGGGACAGTCCTGATGTAGACTGGGTTTGGTCCTGCTCTAGAGCTGATTTAGTCCTAGTTTAATCCAGGTTTAGTCCAGTTTGTTGAGTATCATGCCTCAATCTTGTCCCCTTGCCAAACAACTGGACAACAGGTGAAACACCTGCAATAAATGTGCAAGCCCGACAATCAATAACCTCTTATTAACAGAGCCATGAACGCTCAGACTCATTACTTTATATGGTGAGTCATCGATGTTCCAACAAGGACCAGAGATACTGTTATTAAAGCGCAGGTCATTTCAGTGCAGCGCCAGAGAGACGGGACTTGCACAAACACACATTATGAACTCTATGGCTTTAAATGAAGGCCATCACAGCATAGATCAGCATTTACACTCGCATGTATGACAATCGCCAAATTTACCTGTGAGATCGTGCAGCCGAAACACGCTCAAACTGCTACCAGACAAATCAATACACGACACAGAGATCCTCGTCGGCCAGATTGTTCCTTTAAGTGTGCGAAAGGCTCTTAGAAAAAAAAATATATCGCCATTCAGTCAAAACGTGCTGTTAAAAATGATGATAATAATGTTTTTTAAGGTTTGCAGTCTTGATTTGAAATGTAAACTACCTCTAAAACGTTTGGACATGCCCTCTTGTTCAACTTTTTTGTTTGTATTTTTTACTTTTTTTTTCATTTCTACAATTTAGATACGGAATATACGCAAAGAAATATGGAGTTATGTAGTAAAGAAAAAGCTTAAATAACTCTACGAAATGGTAGTAGAGCGGTAGAGTTGCCGGTTCGAATCCTGCTCCCAAAAAACCCCCAAAAAACACAGGCTGCAGGTGCAATTCCAGCTCCTGCAAGTGAGCGCTGCCGTTGTGTCCTTCGGCAAGACACTTAACCTGCCTCGCCCCCAGTGTCTGTGTAATAATATTAAGGTAAGACACAACAGATGACGGGGATATTAAAATTTGGACCATTTATTTATCATTATTTAAATATTTTTCGACAAAGCAAAGGCTGGTTATTTTGAGGATTTTAATAAAAAATAAATTAAAAAAAATATTTAGTAGAGTCATTTAACGTTTTTTTCTTTACTACATAATTCCATATATTTTACTTAATATATTCAATGTCTTTCTGTTTGTATTATCATGTAGAAAGTAGTAAAAAAAAACCTGAATGAGATGGTGTGTCCAAACCGTCGTAGGTGTACAGTATGCATTCACTGGGTTTGTGTGCTTTGTGTTGTTTACTCCAGGGCCCAGCAGGCAACGTCGTCTATTACCTGGATTTGGATGTCCTCGAGACCAAATGTCACATCGGCAGCCCGAAACCATGGGAACGCTGTGACGTCAGGCCCTTCATGGAAAACAGTGGGTCAACCTTCCTCCTGGTTAAATACACACAACTTTAATCAGCTCAACGTTTTACTACTCACGAAAACAACCAGAATACATATGATTTTCTGAGACTCTTTTAAGCAATGCCATGAGAAAACGTGTATGTCTTGTTTAGCAAATCTCTGGAAACTGCAACACGGACCGTCCTCCACACGCAAGAGGGATACTCGTACCTCTACAGCTACGACTGCACTCTGGTCCCAGGTAATAAAAAAACACAGCATCAATATGTAAAGGTCTAATATTACACAAAAATGGACTCTTGTGAGGTTTTAAAATCATGTTCTGATGCTGTTACGTCATCAAAAACAGACCCGGAGTTGTGTTTTGTTGTTCATTCACACATGTTGAGTAACGTTTTTTTTTAGTAATCAAAGCTCAAAATGCTCTGTTCCACACAGATGTGTGATGTCATGAAGTGTTAGTTTCAAGTGACACAGCTATGTTTCAACCTGTAATTCAGTAGAGACTGGCAATTCCAGTCGAAGGAAATCATCCAAATGATTAGTGAAGGTGTGGCTAGAGTTTTAAAAACCACAGCGGAGCAAGAACACTTCCTGTATTACCACTTCATGACATCACAAGGTGGAACAGAGTGTTTTCCTACACTTAAAGCCACTAAATCTGCAGGTCTTATGTGTGTGTTAAACATGTGTGAATGAAACAAAACACAACTCCAGGTCTGTGTGTGTGGACGAGGAAACAACATTAAAACATACAGAAAAGTTAATGTGGCAATATTTATGACATTATTGAACAGATTTTTGTAATTTTGTGCAAAAACTCTGGGCTCGACAGGACGTGAAGGAAACAAGTTGCACCCACTAAAAAAGCAAAAATAACAAATGTAATCACAATTATTTGGGGATGACTGAAAATACGATTAAACCATTTGAAAATAAACATATGTACTGACAATAATGTACCTAATATTAAGCTCCTGTACATATTTACCACAGTTAGAATTTGTAGTTTCCACAAATCCACATTTATTTATTTATTTAGTTACATTCTGGTGAGTAAATCCACCAGTTCTAATGTTTATCAACAGAAATAAAACGAGCAGGGATGTTGTCTACTGACTTTTAAAAGGGGTCTAAAGCTGGTTTTAACACAGCTTCAATTAGTTTGTAGTTAGTTTGTTCCATTCAGGGGATTTTGCAGTGGTGGAATGTAACTATTCTGTGCACATTTTCTTTACAAAGTGAGGACATTTTAGCTATTTTTCATCTGCATTATTGAAAACATTTGAGCTGTAGAAAGTTGAATAAATCACTTCTACGGCTAAGTCTTGTTCATTGCTGTGTATTGTTGTATTAATGATGCCTGTTTATTAAAATTGGTTTAAAGTGTTCCATGTTTCCATTTTAGCCATGTTCTAAACACTGTTCCCGTCTCCAAAAAAACGCACCACAGCACTCAGAGGCACACAGCCCCAGCCAATCAGGACGCAGAGAACACAATGCACATTCATACGCTGTAAAAAAAACAAAAAAAAAAAAAAAAAAAAAAAAAGCACAAATTGCTCGAAAAAATCTGCAAAACAGCGAGACCACAAAAGGTGAACAGCGACAGAACAACTGTACTGGGATTATCCTGCTTGTGTCAGTGCCAAGAAAGTAGCTTGAATATCATCGTTTATCGAAATATTTCTCTGTAGTGTTTGTCATGCTTCAAATTTTGCTTTTTGTGTGCCTAAATGTAAAAAAGGTAAAAGTAGTAACGTACTGAACTTAAGGATACAGTACTAGAGCAGTATCTGTACTTTCTACTCACTACATTTGTGAACAGGAAAAATAAAAGTATTTTTTATTATCGTTTGAGACCTGCTGAAAAAGGCTGAGGGTTTATTTTTAACATGGTCATAAAAAATATGCAAAACTGAACAAACTTCAGCTCAAATCTTTATCAAAACTCACACACAATGAAGCTTCATTCGGTCACAAAATCTGTGTTAAAACTACTTACTGTTACTACTTTTTTGTAAGTTACATTTTTACTTTAACATAAATTTTTACTTTTACTTTACTACTTGAGTCATTTCTTGCATCTGTACTTTTACTTAAGTAGCAAACTCGAAGTACTTCTTCCACCACTGTATTTTTGCATGACAATAATTTATAATCAAGATAAAAAGTTGATTATCTGCACAGTTTTAAGGCTCCAGCACAAACAGACGTTTCAGGCGGACTCTGAAGTCAAAGTCGTGATTAACACCACGAGAAACAGGAAAAAAATGTGATGTTTTCTTTTAAGAGGAATAATCAAGCCTTGGATGAAAAAAGGTGCTATAGAAATGGATTCTAGCAGCTAAGCGTCTCTTGCATGGCAGTTTAAGCACTTACACTTGGTATATGATATAAAAGCAGGAATATGAACGAACAGCGAAGTCCCACCTGCACGCTAAACAAAAAACAGAAATACCCTCCTGCTCCGACTCCCACACTGCCCATAACCGAGAGATTATTAATAGTTTTGACAATTCAGCCAGACACTGCTCCACTTAAGGTCGACTATGAAACTTTTGGTGAAGGTCTCTTATGCATTTATTCAAAAAATTGAGTTTTTTTTTTGGGTTGGTAAAAAGTATATACCTTACAGATTCTATATTTAAGCTTTAAGTCATGGTATAATGTCATTACTTCTCAAAAAAAAACACATGGAGGTTGTGTTTTGCTTCATTCACACATGTTTGAGTAACAACTTTATTATTATTTTAAAGCGCAAAATGCTCTGTTCCACCTTGTGATGTCATGCAAGTGGTAGTTTTCAACATTCATTTTAACAGCTCCTTTTACCTTTAGTTCAGCAGAGATTGGCAATTCCAGGTGCAGAAATGACTCCAAATGATTCTGGTGAAGGTTGTGTGGAGTTTAAAAACACTGTGGAGCACTTCCATATGTTCCAAGAGTTTTTATCTTTGTTTGAGAGAAGACTTAAGCTTAAAAATGCAAGGTTTGTGTGAATGAAACAAAACTGATAACATCGATCAGAACATAGTGTAATATGTGCACTTTAATAAACATGCGTTCTTAGTATGAGCAGAATCACATCTCCACAGATCTGATTTGTAACTTGTCTCAGCAGTACCACCTCACTGTTTCATGGAGATAGATAAATTTAATGCCACACTGTCCATGGAGACAGACAAGCAACTGACAGAAGAGTTACCTCGTTCACCTTTAACAGTTGTTTAATTTGTGTATCTGCTATCACTTTCTCTCTTCTTCATCTAGATCCACCGAGAAGCTGCAGCAGACCTGTCCCACTTGTCCCGTCTTGCTTCCGTAGACAGCCCAAGGCCGTCACCGCCTGCACAAGTTACTCTAGACTCCTATAAGAGGAAAAGTCCCCTGCTGGGGGGTGGACTCGGGGTGAAAAAAGATACTGAGAGCAGCACAGCAGGTTAAACCACAGACTGTGTATATATGTATATAAACGGACAGAGCTAAACTGCTAGCCGCCCCGCGCTACAAACAGGAAGTGATCATGGGCGCACTTCCAGCTCCATCGATTCACTTTACAATCAAAAACTGTCACCTCTGTCTCTGTAATGCTGCTCAGACTCGTCATTTTGGTCTTAAATGTTCGTATTAACCCTCTACATGATCCTGGGGTTTTTATTTCACTATTGGTGTTCTCTAAATCAAGATAATGAACATTAATAACTAACAGACGAATCAGCCCGCCTTCTTTCCCCGAGCTGATCCTGCTCGCATTAGAAACAGGTTTGACAGTGTTTGCTAAGCGCTCGCTCAATGCTAAACCCAGCAGTGTGGACGGGAAGAGGCGTTACCTTCAACAACGTCGCTCCTGATTGGCTCTTGGGTGGCTATGATACTCAAAATTCCAAATACCACAGGGTGTATTGTATTAAGTCACTGACACTTTTAAATCTTCAGTAGCTCCTAGAATTCTTACGTTATACCAAATTTAGCAGTAGATAAACTGAAGCTTCCAAGATTTTTTGGCAAGTATATACGGTTATAATTGTTCATTTACACTTGAACTTATCACTACTTAAACTAAGGGAAGTAAAAATGACCCTGATTTTTAAAAATAATGTGTTTTAAGTGTCCACCATTTAGGGTTGTCTCGGAACAAGCCTGATCCAAACACTTTACATAACATTTAAAGCATTCCAGCTTATGGCTCTTATTTGATCCGATATTACGTTAAGTCGTTTATTGTCTGAGGTTTATTCACAAACACCTTTTCTTTAAGATAGAGCCACAGGAAGGAAATCAGGACTAGTCAGGTCTGTGGAGATCACATACTGCCCCTGTCTTTGAAAAACAATTATTATTCCTTTAATGGTGTTGTTTACGCTTGGGCATCTCCGGTATTAAAATGTCGACGGTAACACCGCTGGGTTTGTGAATTTGACCCATGTGACTCAAAGTACCACTGTACTATGAAGGTTCGTTCTCTCGGTGCTGTATTTGCTCAGATTAATGTCAGAAGGGTCGTTCTAAAATGCTCTGAAAAAAAATAAAATAAAACTATTAGAAACAAAAGAGTTATGCATTTTTTTCAACTGTCTGTGACTTTTGGGTGAACTTGTATAATTGTGTCTCCAAATTCACACTTATAACTCCACAAGCCTCAATGAGCTTCATTTGATTAAAGCCAAACTCACTTAGTCCACTTCTTTACACAGTCTGTGAGGTATATTTTTCTTAAGTTAAATGTAAACAAAATAATAAGGTATTTTACCGTATTTAGTATAAGTAGTACCAGACAAAAACTGCACACTCACTCAAGAGTTAATACCAAGATTATCGATTACTCTCTATTTGTACCAATTTGATTTACGATGATGTCGAGCTGCTACTAACAAGGGATTGTAAAGATTATTTGGTTAATTAATAATCAAGATTTATTAAAGTCATAATATAATCTCAAGAACTAAAACAATAATAGTTACAAATAGTTTATCTTCCATAAAGCTGTCTTGTAAAGAATCAACAATGTTAATTTATTAGATCGATTCTTGCAACTTTCCAAACATTTTTCACCTCCATCTTTTTATATTTTGTTCTGTTTTAGACCAGACCAGTGAAAAGCAGTTTTGTGGAGGTACGACGTCCAGCAGTGTCCAGAGGCCAGAAACCACAGAAACAGGCACCTGCCAAAGGACTGACCGCTGCCTCCGACACAGAGGTAACAGCACCTACAGCAGCTGTCAGGTGCATGGCTCACCTGGAGAGCGTTTATACAGAAAATCTTAGAAATGTTCTGAATAACTGCAGTGTATCTGGACAGAGCAAGTATAATGCACAATACACTAAGAGGTTTGTAACGTAAGATATTAACAGGCAATCACAAACTAAAGCAGAAAAAACAACTGGATCTCACTCTAAAATCACTTAATCCACTGAATTCTTCATCCTCGTGTCGCTTCTGAACAACTCCAACAACCTCCAGAGGAAGATGAAGAGTCGCATCTGAGTATAAGTCGCACCCGGGACAAAACTATGACAATAAAGGTGACACTTATAGTCTGGTAAATACTGTTTTATAACCCATAAGAACCCGGACACCTAAATCCTTAAAGGAAAATTATGGTGGACATAGCCCAGACTAATTAGAGGCTAAATAACACATTTACAAAAAAATTTTCAAAAAACTCCCCTAGTGTCTGAGATATGCAATGTAACACATATGTCACATTGGGCCTTTAAGCATTGTTTTAGAAGATGATTGCCAATGCATCATGAATAGTCAGGCGTGTCCGGGTGTTCATTCTACAAAGTAAATTGATATACATATATATGCACATTTAATTTATAACAATGTATTTCAAAAATAAATATTTAAGATACACAATTTTAATGATAAAAAAGAAAGATAATGTGACATGTATGTAATATGAGTTTTTTATGGCCTTTTATTACTTAACCCATAAGAACCCGGACACCTAAATCCTTAAAGGAAAATTATGGTGGACATAGCCCAGACTAATTAGAGGTAAATAACACATTTATGACATTTTTTTTCTCCCCCCTCCCCCTAGTGCCTGAGGTATGCAATGTGACACATAGTCACATTGGC
This sequence comes from Periophthalmus modestus, assembly GCA_019594935.1. NCBI lineage: Eukaryota > Metazoa > Chordata > Actinopteri > Gobiiformes > Gobiidae > Periophthalmus > Periophthalmus modestus. The sequence goes on along the minus strand of JAIEZT010001040.1, from coordinate 8,513 downwards.
CTTTAAGCATTTTTTAAGAAGATGTTTACCATGCATCAGGCGGTGTCTGGGTGTTCATTCTACAAAAATAAATGATATGTTATAACATATGTTATTTACACATGTTATTTAAAAAAAAAATATTTAAGATACACAATTTTAATGATTAAAAAAAAGATAATGTGACATATAGTCACATGAGTTTTTTTGTGGCCTTTTTTATTACTTAAGGCCCCCCGAAGTGACATATGTGCAACCACGTTTTTCATTTGATGTGTTTTGCATAATTTTTTTTTTTTTTTTTACTTAATTTGATATAAATGTACTCACTAACTTCTAATTAAGTAAATTTCAATAATGCAAATTTAAAATCTTCCCTCTTGTTTGCAGAAATCAAACTTTGGCTGAAATTGCTAATGTTGGACATGTGCTCTGCTTCTGTCAGCCATCTTTGAAAAAGGGGGTGGTGACAAAAAAATATCACCATGATCAATCTTGTGATGTCACAATATGTTGATTTGGAGTCACTTTGGGGGTTTACATATATATATAAAAAAAAAAAAAAATTAAAGAGGTTTCCAGAACAGGTGAAATGGACGTTACACCACTGTCACGCTGGGTCCTTATGGGTTAAAACTCCATACATCTTCACTAGAATCATTTGGATAATTTCAGCCCTGGACTTACGAGTCTCTGAAACTGGAGGCGTTTAAATTGAAAACTACACTTCATGACATCACAAGGTGGAACAGAGCATTTTGAGCTTTGGAGATGTCACAGACCAATAATAAAATATTACTCAAACATGTGTGAATGAAACAAAACACAACTCCAGGTCTGTTTTTGAGGAGGTAACATCATTAGAACATGACTTATATCTCAAAAGAGTCAGTTTTGTGTAATGCAGGACCTTTAAAATATAACTGATACGAGTATAAACTGTTATGTTTTGTGTCATAAAACGTAGCTGAGAACATGAACTAATCTGGGCACTGTACAAGAGCAGGAAAAAATCACTCAAAAAATTAGCGACTATTAGTATGCGTCTCCTTTTTAATTTATTTTTTTTTTTTTTAACTAATGTAATAGATATAAGAATAATTAAATAAATATATGAATAAATAAACATATGATAAATAAGATAAGATAAGATAAATTAATATTCATATATGACTAAATAAATAAATAACTAAAAATAGTAAATAAATATATGGTTAAATATATAAATACATGAATAAATAAATAAGTAATACATGAATGATAAATAAAATATATGACTAAATAATAAATGGATGATGGATGGATGAATATGAATGAATAAATAAATAAATAACTATATGACTAATAAATAATGGATGGATGGATGGAAGAATGAATAATAAAATAAAAAATAATAAATAAATAAATAAATAAATAACATTGTTTATTTTTACCTGTTTCCCAGACGACAGGTTTTTGCTCTGGATCTGTTTCACGGCGACGTCAGGGTTCATCCTGAAGTCCACGTGTCCTGTGAGATGTTCAAAGTGCAGGTAGTTACAGCGGCAGTGTTCACAATTCACTCCATATTCACCCCTAAAATGTTCCACAGTGAAGCATTAAACATATCTATCTAGCAGGTAATGCCTCTGAGCCAGATTACAGAACATGTTATATCTGTGAGAGGTGACCCCACTTTTCAAATGGATTTTTGAGCAATAAAAACACCTGTAATTAAATAAATGTTCACAATTTAAGTTAAATGCTACACTCCGTGAACATTCCAGACAAAGCAATAACATCTCCATGGAGACAAGCAGGTGGTGCACGCTTCTCGAGTTCCTAGAAATAATTTGTGAGTCAAGATACTTATAGATATGGATACTTTACAGCTAATATCGTCAACATTTCCTGTAGTGCCATGCTAACTGTAGGCACTGCTCTGTCTGAAGCTCTAGACTTCAATCTGATTTAAGACGTTAACATAATGACCAGAAAGAACTGACTTAATAGAAATCACAACAGGTTTGTGCAGGTGATTTGTGCTGTTAAACAAGTCCCTCTCACATAACACTACCGTCACGAGCTAGCTAGCGTTAGCCAACCGTTTTCCAGTTAGCCGCTCTCACCTTTTTGTGTAAAATCAAACACCTAAATGAGACCACGAACGCTCAGATTAATCACAGCCTCCTGAAAATGTGTTGATTATTATATTCTTTTTTTGCTTATTTTATGTGGGCATTGGGTTACCATGGCAACAGCTGAACATTCCGCCACAGACATACATGTAAAACACTCAATGCGTGATGTCACCGTACTGTTAATTGTGCGTTTCAAACAAAAAAGTGTGAATATGGTCTTGTTTTTTTCTCCTGATTTGAGCTACATTTGAGATTTTGGGGTTTTTTTTGCTCATTTTTCAAGCGGTGACCTTGTATAAATGTCGGTGTTTACAGAGTCGCTCCTTCACTTGTACGTGTCATGGCGGGGTTTTAATCGCAGGCTTGTGTTTTGGTTCATCCGTGACTTTAAAAAGTGAAGTTGTCGCCTTGCTCTTTGTGAATCTCATCCTAATATCACGTCCCACATCCTGGAAAGTCTCTGAGCTCAAAGCTGATTGGATTGTAATCACAGACCGAGGAAAAGTACTGGACTGGTGAAAATAGTGTTGCATGATACAATTTGCAGCAGAAAGAAAATAGGACAAAATTAATATTGAGAAAATGCATATTAGATACTTTATACTTAGATAGACATAACCATATCCTGATCATATTCTGAAAAATGCTCTCAAGAAAAAAACAAAAACTACAGGCCTCCACAAGCGGCTCTGAGAGAGATGTCAATTGTACTGGTAGATAAAGACATGCAGTAGTAGTAGAAGTAGTTAGTAGTAGTAGTAGTAGTAGTAGTAAATAGTAGTCACACTTCCTGTCACTGCTCCTGTCACTATATTACTGCTCCTGTCACTATCACTGCTCCTCTCACTATCACTGCTCCTCTCACTATCATTGCTCCTGTCACTGCTCCTGTCACTCTCACTGCTCCTGTCACTCTCACTGCTCCTGTCACTATCACTGCTCCTGTCACTCTCACTGCTCCTGTCACTCTCACTGCTCCTGTCTGTACGGGGCTAATCGTTGTGTCGTTGTTTTCTCTTTCAGACGGTGGACGTCCTCACTCCGCTGCAGCCAAAAGGTACGACCTGGCACCGGAACACCCTATATCCCCTCTGACGCCCCCTTAGTCATTGACCAAGACCACCTGTCGCTGAACCCTACATTTACCCCAATATTGTCCCAGCACCTCCCGCCCCTGCCGCCCCTGCCACCCCTCCCCCACCACCACCACCAGCTCCCCCCGCCCCTCCCGTCAAACCCGCCCCACCTGCACCCCGCGTAGTCCTCCCCTCCGACCCCCTCACCTCATCCTCCAGTGAATCTTTTGAGTTCCTGGGGCCGCGGCCTCCACTTCCTGGTGGTCCGGTGCACATGCTTCGTCCTCTGAGGAGATCGGGGTTCCTCTGGCTCGACGACCGCCCCATAACTTCTGGTACAAGAAGCGGGTATGATCGCAGGAGGCGTCAGGCGTTACCTTTGACCAATCCACTCACACGCCGGTCTTCCTCACTGACTTTCCGGATGGTTCCTCTCCTTTCCCGCTCATGTCCAGGCCCTTCGAGATACACCACAGTTTAATGCAAGTCAATGGAATAGTTACATGTGGAAAAAAGTAACTATACTAATCAGTGAAAGGTGATTTTATTGAAAATGACCTCCTTGGTGCTCATGTATTAATAGTGCTTCTAAAGGGCCTATAGTCCATTTGTCTGAACAATGTAAATCAGGCTGATGATGGGCGCACTTGAACAAGGCTTGAGCTAATGCTTATGTGCTTATATTACACAATAAAACCTCCAATTGCCTCTACTGTATTGTATTACTGTATAGCGTTTCATTTCTTGTTGCACATTATCAAAAATGACCCATTTTAAGGAAAAATTTAAACGATATTGTGTATTGCCTTCAGTGCTTATTCCATTTGAACAATGTAAATCAGGCTGAAAACATTTGTGCACTTGAACAAAGCTTTGAGCTAATATGCGTGTGCTTATATCACACTATAAAATGGCCAATTATTACTTATTACATATTATCAAAGTTAGACGTTTCAAGGGGAAGTTGAAAAGGTGTTGTAAATTGCCTTTAGCACTCACACCTGCTGATAGACAAAGAAATAAAGTAAGACATAAATTAATAAAGATATAAAGAAGGAAATAAAGACAAAGAATAAAGGACAAATATATATAAGTACATAGAGACATACATAAAGATACAAAGTAAGATCAATATATATATTGAGAGGTTTGTCCCTTTTCTCCCACCGTAGAAAGGCTAATGCTAAACTTCTCCAAACAACACTAAATAAATAGTTGTAGCCCTAAGCACAAACAGTCAAACTCTGGACACTTCCTTTCATTCAGTGTTTTTTTTATGTTTAGTGCTTTCTATAAGTTCCACAACTCACGTAAAATATGAAAATAAAAGCGTTCGCCAATACAAGGTTTTACGTGTTAACAACATAATTGAAGCTAGCGCGGTTGTCGAAGCTAGCGGCGGTTGAAGCTAGCCGCGGTTTGAAGCTAGCGCATTCACACGTAAAATAAAACACTTTTATCAACTTGCTGTGACCACAAGACACAGCTCAAACATTTAAAACACTTTTATCTGCAAAGTGATTCACAAAGTATGAGCAAAAATAATCGTTTAGTGCTTTCATAATGTCTTTGTTTGCGTTACAATCAAGAGTCCTCACCGTTTAGAAGCTTAGAAGGACAAAAATGTAATGTTATATTTATAAACCTTTTTTTTAATATACTTTTTTTTTTTTTGTTTAATATAAAGCTTTTTTCCCCTTCAACGAACTATCGGATCATGGATTTTTTTTTAAAGAACCGAATCTTTTTCTTTTGCAATTTTAGGCATTTTTATACGAATAACACTGCAACATAAAAATCAGCTCAGAATCAGCGCAGGAAAACACGAGGGAGTGATTTGTGCACGAAAAAACATATTTGGCATCACAATCAGAGTAGGTTTGATAATTAGTTTTATTATTATTATTGTTGTTGAGTGCAACATTTTATTAAGATCTCATGTTTCCAAAGGATAAACACTCTCCACACAGCTCACAGCTTTGGTTATTTCTGTCAGTTTAGAAAGTTTGTAACTAAAATGAGTTCTAGGCTTTACTTTTATTATATAAATAAAATAAAATAAAATAAAAATAGTACAAATCAAAACTAATTAATAAATAATATAAAAAAATAAATAAATAAAATAAACTGTAAAAATAACATAAATCAAATACATGTTAAAATAATAAATACATATTCTAAAAAGGTATAATAAATAAAAATAAATAAAAAATAAAATAAAATCCATACGTCAGTCTTGTGAACGGGCTCTGAAGAACACGGATTCAAAAGATTCGGATCCCACAAAGGAGCTATAGATGCCTGCAAAAGGAGCTGAGAGTCCCGTCATTAGCTCGTCTGGCTTTCGTCACAAAAGCAATGAAACCCTACAGCACCATCTGCTGGCGAACATAGAAACACTACACCATCAAAATATGAAGCAGATACAAGAACTTAAGTAGCAAAGAAAGTGAAAAAAGACAGTGAAATAACTCAAATAAATATGTGTTATATTCAAATCTTCAAAGTATCCACCCCCGTACTTGTCGACAGCGCTGCAGTTGAGCTTCATTAATTCTCCTGAAATGGTTTTCACTTCAGGATCAAGAAATACAAACGTGCAGCCGAGTCCAATAAAGGAGTGGCTATTTTTTTTTTTTTAAAGCGTACTCGTCTTCCACTTACAAAAATGCATCCAAACAAGGGGGGGCTACAGCGCCACTAATGGCGGTTCAAGGAGTTTCTTTCCACTATTTGGCACATGTGGCTTGCCAGACAAGTTCCACATTTTTCCCCAAACGGCTCATTCTTCCGGACAAACGCTGCGTCCTCGGTGCACTCCTGTCTCTCTCTTCTTTTTGCCGATAAACCCAGTTGTGTCGTGTTTCTGGTATGATCAGGATCGTGAAGGCAGAAACCGTGGCGTCCTAATTAGAGGCAGATTTTTGGAGAGCGGGGGAGAGGACGTGGCTTCTCCAGGCGCATTCATCTTCTGAGGGAACAGCTGGGGAAGAAGCACACAAAGACGGGTGTGGCAGGAGGAGTTAGGAGAGATCTGACTTCTGCTAAAAGCCACGGAACATGTTGGTGGATTGATGGACCGCGCGTTTAATGTTCAGGTAAGTTTGATTTTTTTTTACGCCGAAGTCTCTGTCAGGGGCGCGGTGTTGTTTCCTCTGTGCGTCATGATGATTTTTACGAGCACAACCCGAGCCTGCAAAAATCAGCTTTTGACGACTACTCTGCCTCATTTTTCAAGCTTTTTCTGCAGCTTTGGGGTTTCTGTGTGACTTTACGTGGTGTGCCAGTGCAATCATTTGAATATTTGCACGGGCCATCATCTGGAGCCTGTGGGTGAGAGCATGTGGCTGCTTGTCCCTCTCCAAACGCTTTAATCATTTGTGAATGTGCTGAAGTGACTGACTGGAAACGTCACTGTTATGGTGTTATAAAACTTTCCAGGTCTGTTCCCTTTAAAACAACGCAGCCTTCTGTTTTGGGATCTGTGTTGGAAAAGAGGAATTCCGGGAAAAAACAAAAACAACTAAATTCCAACAAAAACCAAAATAATAATAAAAAAAATAAATAAATAAATAATAAAAAAAAATCTCCAAAATAATATAATAATAATAATAATAATAAAAAAAACAATTAAAAAAAACCTCTAATTCCAAAAGATTAATATTTATAAATAATGATGATGATGATGATGATGATAATAATAAAAAATCCCCCAAAAAAAAATTCAATTCCAAAAGAATAAAAAATAAAAAAGAAGAAAAAAAAACAACAAACAAAAACAAAACGTGGTTGACTCATGAATATAATGCCTAATACCTACTGTTGAGTTTATTTTAGAGATGCACCGATCCAATTTTTTCAGTTCCCTTACACACTTGTCGATACTTTGGTTGTAAATATCTGCCGATCCCCGATATCGACCGATACTAGATCAGAGACTGAAAATGTATGTAATGTATTTCTTTTGAACTGAAACGGCTTATGTTAAAAAATGATCCAAATGTGTTTTGCAAACTGTTATTTACAATTTAAACTAACTACAGAACAGCGTAACATACTAGTTTAATTGTATGAGATGTTTGAGTCAACATTGTTCAGTAAGTCGTCTTTATACACCAATTTATCGACCTAAATGTGACATCGACTGGACAATATTTTGGAGGCGGATCCTTTCTGGGATCTCTGAATCTTGAGTTTTGAATTTAATCTCAGTGTAATAAAAAAAGACTAAAAAAAAAATAAAAAAAAACCAGCTTCTCGAACTAAAAGTCTACTGTATTGAACTATTATAGTCCTGAGGCTGAAAAATATTATAGTCCAGATGGAAACCAATTGAGGGCGAGCTCCAGGCAGTTTGGAGACGGGTTCACAGCGAGGTCTGGGACTGTCAACAATATATTATGGATGAGCAGGGACGTCAAGTGAAATTTGGGGGCCCCGGGGGGCAGTAAGCAATCACACGGGCCCAAATACAAAATCATAGTGAGGGCGACTGGAGCCTCATGAAGCAATGGACCACCTCAGTCTCAATATCGTCTATTTTCTAGTTTATTATGAGTCATAACTAGTATATATTCTATTTTGAACTATAAAAAAAATACAACAATTTATATATCACAGTGTTTTATTAAGAAATGAAAAGTTTTGTGTGATCTCAAAACCATGGATCGCATTTTTACATTGTAGATGCAATCGAAAGTGAAACGAATGCAAAAAGTCGCCAAAATCACCACTAACGTCACACAATACTCAGCACTACCCAACATTTTTTAAAGAAATATTGGTGCATCTTTTATACTGTAGCAGTGTCAGCGCGGGTGCAACAGACACAGAAGTGCACTGAACCACTCTGAAGCTCTGAACCAATTCACAGAGCGGAACATCAGTGCTGAGCCACATGAAACGCTGCGATTCACTGAAGCGACTGAAACGACACCGCCCGCTGCGAGTTTAGCAGGAGGGGGAGGGACCGATCACCGCGGAAGACTCGGGGGGCACGTGAGCGGCTGCTGCGAGATAAGAGTTCCGAGGCAGAAAGAACGAGACGGGCTCGGAGCGCCGCATCATTTGCCCCTCACTACAAATTAATGACCTTATACTGAAGGGACTATTTCCTTTGTCTCCTGGAGACGCTGCGGGGTCCCGTCGGAGGACGCTGAGGAGTGTCTGGGTGAGGGAAGTCTGGGAGTCCCTGCTTAGACACGGCTCTGGCACTACGCATGAGAAAAAGAAAATGGATAAGAGGTCCAATTGTGGCCCCTAGGCACATGGGGCACTGGACAATGACCCTTTGCTCCCGCCCCCTGTGGATAAGTCGGTTTTTTCCGCACAATTCAGA